>BQNB010034442.1:0-51603 GCA_026074375.1 Tanacetum coccineum
GGGTTTGAGCTTATAGCTTGGAAACGGGTCGAAATCAGGACTTTTAGCTTCGTACGCCTAGAATAACGACTCTCGGGCTTGTTTTCTTGATTTCTTTTGCTTCACTTCTGTTCTTAAGACTTCTTAGGATCTCTTAGGATCTTCTTTGATCAAAGGATTGCTGCTATTAAGGGTTATAGTCGAATGGAGTCTTGGTGGACAAGGAGTCTTAGTGGTCTGATCTTGGACATATGTAGCAGCTAGAGGGTGATGTTTAGAAGCTATGAGATGAATCATGTAAGCTAGAAACTAGCTAGAAAGTGGTGGATGGTCCTTATGGTGTCGCGGCTTACTTAGGGCCAAAGGAGAGGATGTGGAGCTTTTGTAACCAAGGAGAAGACTTAGAGGTGCTTGTAATCTGGTTATTGATGAATTTGGATGGTCATCAAGGTGCTTGTTTGCAAAGTGTAGCTTCAAAATGGGTCAATTTGCAAGAAAAGAGGTCGCGGGTTCCTTAGGGCTCGAACTAGGGTTTTCAAGCTTGGATTTCGAGTACACTTGATCAATAATGATGGATTAATGTTTATAAGGATTGTATTAGGAGTTATTAATAATATTTGATAGGTGGTTCAAGTTTAAAATGGGTGAAAATGAGTAAACAGGTCAAAAGTTCAAATTAGGGTTCAATTAGGGTTTTCTTAATTTAATTCTTATACATTGTTGTTAAAATGGTGAAATGATGATGGAATGTGATTTGTAATGTTGTAATTTATGTTATTACAACTTATTTGAGTAATGGTTTAGGTTTACAATGGATAAAATAAAGAAACGGGTCATGGTTTAAAAACTAGCTCGGTTTTAGGGTTTAGGGTTTTGAATTAGGGTTTTGAGTGTAAAAATATGTGTGAGAGATTACAAGTAGAATAATTAGGGTTTATACATTGTATATTGAGTGTATTAACTTGAACAAAAGTGGTGGTGAAGAAATTAGAATGAAAACAGAGGTAAAACGGCTATTTTGGATGTCATGCTTAATGACTTGTACATTGTACTTTTAAAGACTTGTACCTTGACTTGGAGGGAGTTTATATTTCAAATGAGATGTTATATTACTTGTACATATTCTTTAGTAACTTGTACATTCAATTTAGATATTAACCTTTCATGGAATTAGGGTTTAGAGGTATACGATAATGGTTTAAAGCCCGTTTTGATATAACGTTGCAAATGGTACATTATATGAGTAATGTACTTTGTAAAAATGATATTATGATATTGAATTGACATGTTATGATGTTTGCTTGACATATATGTAGATATGATTGTCATAGGTAGGTTGCGTGGGCTTTGTTAACTTTAGAAACGTAAACTATGTTACATAATGGAATAGAATGAAACGAAATTTTATTACCGTGAAAAAGTAGTACTTAACATAGTAAGTAGATATTGCATTGATGAAATACTGGAAAATTGTGGGTTGTTATATCATCTGTTCCTGAAGACGTATTCATGCATGAACAGTCAGACTTTGAAGCCTAGGACATGGTGTCGGATGATGAAGATATCGGCAGTAGGCACATTCCCAAAGTTCCTCAGAATCAAGCATGGTTTAAACCTCTTTCCGAAGAAGATCGACCTGCGACACCTAAACCTGCTTGGTCCATTCCTTCATCCAGTCTACCTGTCCCCATAAACAACTGGGCATCTGCTCTTGCCTCCAGCTATAAATCTCCAGCGGAGAACTCACTGCTCTCACAGACCGGTGATATTGGGGTGTTTATTGATTGGTTCTGCAAGAAGCAGGGAATAACAGAGCTCACCCCTGAACACTTGGAAGGTCCTGTATATGAAGTTGTCAAAGCCTTCCATCCCGACGTAATTCATCTACAATTTCAGATGGAGGAATGCCACAAGCTTCTGACCAATCAAGTGGACAAAGGATTACTCAGATATAATGTTAGCAGACCACTCCCATTGGGTGGTCCTCCAGGTCAATTCAAGATTCAGACAGAATTCTTCTTCAACAAAGAAGAGCGACATCACAAGTTATTGTCAAAATTGTCATATATAGTGGCATTGAAATTATTTGACATACTGTAAGGATTCTTATTTCGATACAAGTTCTAACAAAATAATACACATCCTTTGGTATTACATTTCAGGATATAACGGAAAATTTTAAAATTTAAGATTTCCAGGAATGAACACTCAAATAAGCATCTGGCTTATTTGATTCCTCGAGGATTCGTTCACTTCTTAGTGGTCGTGGTATGATGCATAATGAGTTATCTAACTCTGTAAAGATAGACTCATTGAAGGGATAATCTAGTGGTGGTGTAGTTGATCTAATTGATGATGTTGATATAGTAAGGTAAAATGAAATTACAACTTTATTTATAGATAACTTATCTTACATATCTTATATATCCCAAAATTTGACACGTGTTGATACTTATACTACGTGTCCTTAGATAAAAGATGGTAAGGATAAGGTTTCGATCTAGAAGTCTTTGAGTTCACGAACTGTGTCCCATAAGATTTTTCTTATATAATTGATGGCAATCTTGGATATCCTTAAGGGTCATTTTTAAATCAGAAATCCTAAAGTGAACAAAAGAAATCTTATCTCTCTATCCCATATACTTCTTCTATAGTTCAAGTATATGTGTACGGGCTTCCTTAAGTTTGGTTTTTACTTCATCAAAATCTCTTGGTATGATTATCTAGCATTCACCAGTCTTTTTTCTATTTTCTCAATATAGTGAAAAGAGAGTTCTTCTAAGTAATTCAAAATACTTTCAATCTGCTCCTCTAGGTGTTTTACACGCATCTTGATAGAACTTTTTCCTAATTCATATATTTGAGATGGGGTAGGAGTATAAGTTGAGGAAGATGGCGGTACTAAGATACAAGCTTGTTTCCGAAATGAATTGGATAACGTAGTTGAGGAAGAAGATGGGGGAATGATTTGCTTCTTATGTGGTAATAATTTTTTAGGAACAAAAAATATATGGGATCAAACAATAGTGATGGTGGTAATACTGGAGATGGAGTCAAAATAGCTGGTGGAGTAATAGAATCTGGTGGTGGAATAGGTGATTTATTAGAAATAGCATTATATGCTTGCATATCGTGAAAATGTGAGATGGCTAGTGAGACCAAAGGATACTTAGATAAATTATCTAGTGGATAAGTGAGAAATGTTTCGCGGTGAGGCTGCGGGATATTGTCTAGTAAAGCCGTAGTTAGGTACCAGTGGTTAGAGGAAAAAGCATCATCAATATTGGAAGTAGGATGATTAAGAGAAGACATCACTCTGTTAATAACCCAGTAGTAAATAACATAAGTTATTTTTATAATAGTATAATAGTTATCTATCTTTACGTACTATTCGGGAGATGTAGTGGCACAAAGGACTTTCTTGGATGTAAAAAGAAAAGTAGTTATAGTTAAGGTTTTAACCTTGTTTTGTATAACCATGGCATTGATACCAATTTGTAACACCCCCATTTTTGACATATAGCAGCAGAAGCTAATCTGGGGTATTACTTCATAGTACAACAATCATAATCATAGAAAACAACTCAAAAGAGACGTTTTGGATAAATTTAGTTATCATTTAATAATATATCAGAGTTTTACAAAAGAGAGGTCCCAAAATCTAGTATCATAAAGTTTGAATGATAACAGTTTAACCATCTTCAAGTCCGTGCCACTTCATGACATAAGTTGCTCAATTACCTGAGATAAACATGCTAAAAAGTCAACACAAAGGTTGAGTGAAATTCATAGGTTTTGATAAATAGTTTGAGTACAAGTTCAGTAGTGGGTTACGTTGTTATACACCCATAGTTTGTAATAATTATGATGAATAAAATTATCATGAAAAACATAAAGTTTCAATGCAATTTCAATAGTGGGTTACGTTGTTATATACCCAAAGTTTGTAATAATTGCATACAGGTACAATTATTATAGAAAATAGTATGAATACAAGTTTGATAGTGGGTTATGTTGTTATACACCCATTGTTGATAAAACAGTATTATTGCCCTAAGCTCATGAACCCGAAGCCTTGAGATAATCAATAATCATAAATAGTTACCCGGCGGGTGCCTTGCCAAACACCTGATAGATTCAAATATAGTGCGTTTGGGTACTGCCAGTAGTAACACGTAAATGGGGAGTTGAGCCCAATAGATCTATTCACAATATTCGCGCTCACGTTATGGTGATTAACGATTCATGATATGGGGACTTAAAGGGCAAGTAGCAGATAACTTAGGAAATAATAATCAGGATATCATATAGTTGGAAAATAGTTGTATTCATAGTTTATAGTATGTATCCCCCTCACGGGTTTATAAAACATGTAAATAAGAAAAGGCAAGGTTATGACAAGGATGAGCTATGGAATGAGTATGAGGGTCTAGAGAGGTAGGATTGCAAGGTCGATGATGTTGTGGATAGTTTAGAGGCCGCGACTGAAATAAAGCCACAAAGAGGTAGTGTGGCCAACTTGGTGGCCAAGGGAGTGAATAAGGTGCTTGTTAGCAGCCTTAGTGACATAAGGGTGGTGTCATAGAGGTGTTAGTATGTTAGTTTAGTTTTTAAAATGGGTATAAATGAGTAAAAAGGATGGCGGCTTGGTTTTTATTTCGGGTTACGGTTTTGAGGTTTTAAATTTTTATGAGTAGTGAAAAGAGAGGGAAGTAACATTTAAATGTCGTGAATTAGATGCTTGTACCTTTGGTTGATTAGTTTGTACAAAATTTGTAAGAAAGATGGAGGGAAAATAGGTATCGGGTAGATTAGGGCTCATTTTGGGTTTTTAGGGTTTTTCTTTGAGTTAGAGCTAGGGTTTAGGATAGATTAAGGTTTAGGATTAGTGTTAGGATTATGGTTTACTATTTAGGATTAGGGTTTAGTTTTAAGGTTAAAGTGAAATTAGGGTTTAGGGTTTTGTTTTAGGGTTTAAGGTTTTTAAAATGTGTATGAGAGCTTAAGAGTAGAGTAATTAAGGTTTACATATTGTATATTGAGTGTGGTAGCTTGTACAAAAGTGGTGGTAAAGAAATTAGAATGAAAACAGAGGTAAAACGGCTATTTTGAAGGTCATACTCAATGAACTTGTACATTGTGCTTAAAATGAGTTATACATTGTTATTAGAAGGAAAAGTCATTCAAATGTTATGTATTGATACTTATACACATGCTTTAGATACTTGTACATTCACTTTATATGTATACATTACATATAGTTAGGGTTTTAATATAAACGTTTAACGTTTAAAGCCTGTTTTGATATAACGTTGAGAAAAGTATGTTAAATGGAAAATGTACTTAGTAAATATGATATTTAGTTATAGAACTTACGAATTTTGGAGGTTTACATTGATATATTACATAGGATAAGAGATGGAATAGGTAGGTTGTGGAGCTTGTTATCTTTAGTTATGAAAAACCATGTTACATAAGTGGATAGAAGACGAAAAATTTCCCTGTAATAGGTAGTATTCTATAAAAGTGATGGATAGTACTTGCAATCTAAATTTAATAGATGTTATTTACGTCTGATGAAAATTTTTGGGTTGTTTTTAGATGTCCTCCGATACTAAATCTAACAAAAGATGAAAGGAGTGTGAGTCGGTTGTTAGTACTCATAGTATCGGGCATGATTGGTTGTTTATTTTTCCTAACGGCTAAGGTTGGAAAACGTAGCATGGTTAGGGTTTGCACTTTGTGCTCGACTTCTTAGAGGCTCCCACTTTTACTCTGATCCTTGTAGCGGTTTTTGCGTTTCGGTTGTGTATTGTTTGGCACGTCGCTCTGAAGTTTATGGTAGTCTAAGGGGACCGCATAGAATCCGTGTATAATGCAGACTCTGATAATGCGGGTGACTTATCATGGACCAATAAGAGCACTAGCGTTTATTATACGTTCGTGGGTGTTGTTTGATAATCTTGGTTCTCAATGAAACAAACTGTCTTTCTATATCCAGAACATAAGTCAAAACACGTAAGCACAGAAAGGCATGTACAATGCATTATAGATAAAACAAGCTTCTCATCACTCCGACGTACGTACTCGGAAGATGTTCCCATCATGTGCGATAACAAAGGCGCGATTGACCTTAGCAAAAACTCGGTGCAACATTCTCGTACTAAACATATCGAAATACGTCATCATTTTTCTTTGTGATAATGTCTAGAAAGGACATATCTCAATTGAAAAAGTGTTGTCCATCGACAACATAGTTGACATTCTTACCAAACCCTTAAACGTGAATCGTTTAACTATCTACGTCTTGGTTTAGGATTGATGGAACACATTTCCTAAATCATATTAAGTACGCTTCTCATTCTTCTGTTTCAATTCTAGTCCGTGTTTCATTCCGTGTCATGACAACTTAAATACTTCATCCGAAGTACTTTAAGCATGTTTAATTCGCAAAATGTAAGTTAAATTGTCACTCCTCTTCGTTAAATTTTTGTCAAAAATGAGTTAAAAATCACTGCTTGAGGGCGACATGGGATCGCCATCAGGAAGACGAAAATATGACCACCTGAAACAAAATTTTCTCAAAACACAAAACAAACACCCCCTTTCCTGCTGCCATTGACGACCACGAACCCAAATCCACCAAAAACCAAAATCAACCACTAAAACTTAAATTGAAGATTAATCAATCCACTTTAATCTATTTTCTAAATCACAAGGATCACAAATAGTAACGTCGTGTCATTATTTTCATTTTATTTTGAGTCTAGGGTTCATGATGAACACCAAAAATTGAAATTGGGTATTTTTCATTTTTCTTTCAATTTTTTCAATTAAAACTACTAGGATACAATGTATAACTAATATGCTTCCAATAGACATAGGATTTGCATGCATTGATGAAGTGTGTAAAAAAATTATTTTTGAACCAAAAAACATAATAACATTGTTGTTATGCATTGTCACATATCAATCCAAAGTCAATTATAAAACAGGCATATGATCTCTATGGAACAAATTTCAAGATTACCATAATTTCATTTGTTTTTTGACTTGTTTGGTTGAGCAAAATTAAACTAAGGAGCGTTTGGATTAACTCTTAGGATTTTATACATAGGTCAAGTTGATATTTGCCCCACATTTGTTGCATATAGGCACTCACTAGACACTTACCCAACGAATATTGAAATTCAAGAATAATAGTTACTAAAATACTACCATTGTTGACAGGTGAACAAAAGAATGTCTTAAGAAAGCTCAAAAATGTAAAAACTCACATTCCTCTAACTTAAAATAAGTCTTATCCTTCTAATCAGACCAACTCTTCTCAAAAATCATCTTTCAAAAAAATATCTTCTTGACTCATTCATGTGGGAAGAATCCCTGACAAAACATTTGATCACAATGACAAATTGAAATGGAAAAAACACTATCCAAAAAACATGGATTTCAAACTTTCTTAATTTAAGGGGAAATTTCAACAAACATTCATCTTAGCAATTTTACCAAACCTTTTGAAATTAACTCTATAATGATGTTTGGATCATAGTGTTTGAAATTAATGGAAAGAAAGTTGGTGCTTCATTTCGGGATTTTGGAACACTCCTCCATATTCCGTTTGAAGGACATTGCTTTTATAACAACAAATGCTCCCTAAATTCTATCAATATACACAACAAAACTTCAACAAAAGATCCTCTTTACACCAAACCAACTCATCCAACCTCAATCACATACAATATAACAAAGAAACGTCTGAATAGTTTCAAGTTTGTACTTGAAGATCCATGCGAACTCTTCGTGGAAGAACTTTGTCCTTATCTTAAAATGGCACATCTTCTTATTCGTGAGAACATTATACGTGCCGTTGATATCGAAAAAAATCTCTTGTCGGCTTGTGAAGCCTACATGCTCTTCTGCATCAAATCCTCTACGCTCTTCAACATCCTTCACTTCATTCTAAATCGAATAAAGGACTTCAAACATCGATCCGATGGCATCTTGCCATACGGACTATTGTTATCAAAATTTCTAGACAAATTAACTACCTTCTTTCCAAATGATCACAAATTTATTTCCTATCCAACAACAATGAACCTATTGAACAATACTTCAACCGATACGATTTCGGAAGACTTTTGATGTACACATCATGACCATCACACGTAGTCTAGATGTGGTAAAGTAACACGAGTACTTGTTGTGACTGTAGAGCAAGTAGAAGTCGTTTTTTTGTATCTTTGACCACCCTAGTCCTAGACTCTTGCTGGAACTTCCTTCTTTGAACACACAATTTCTTCAATCTTCATCTCTAACACCATGCTTTGCCATTTCCTTTTACCTTTTTCATTATTTAAACCATCAATCTTCTTCATCATCATCATCCTTCTCATATTCTCTTCTTCTTTCACCCAAATGTCTTGCTCAAATCATAACCCAAACTTTTCAAGAAAACCAAAGATGTCGGTTCGTCAAGTATGGAAACGTAAGACATCTCTTCCAAAATCATCACCTACTTGTCAAAATGACTCACCACCACCACTTTCAACTAACACTCCTCACTCTATCTCACCACCTATGAACTACCCACAAAGAGATCGAATTATTAATCAACTCCACACAATCTCCACACTCATCGATTCTCAAACCCCTACACCACCTTCTTCACCACACCCATTGGTTCCACCTCCTACTCATGCTCAAGTAGGATGTCATGCTAGCTTTTGTCATTGTTGTAGGTACACCACCAACCACTTCCACTCATTAAGGAATGAAATTAATTTCATTCAATTCCTTGTCACCCGTATCATACCTCAATCACAAGTTCATCACCACAATGAGTCACCATCTTCATCATTCTCACTCTTCAATTAATCACTCCCACGTGATTAATTTGCTTTAATAAACGTTTCCTACCTTTTGAGTATCACATCCTCATGAAGTCAAGAATCATCTACTAGTTTACTTTCATTAGATGCTTTAATATGTTGTGTTTTAGTTATGATTATCTCATGCTTGTATCATCATATATATTGTCCTTGTGACTATATATGATTTCTTTATGAATTTAAATGCACTTTACTTTATGAGTTTTTAAATGTGTGGATTATACTCTTAAGATATTTGTCATGCCATATTTGCTTGCACTTGTACTTCTAACCTTGTTTTGTAGCAAACAAATTATCGTAAGATCGATCCCTTGGTGCCCCGAACAAGGGGGAGCTTACATCAAGGGGGAGTCTTTTATCGTCGATTTCTTTCTCTCTACTACGACTCGACGATCAACCTTTTTGGATTCGACAAAAAGGGGGAGAAATAGAATTAAACTCATTAATAATTTATAAACTTCTATTTTTATACTAAATGAGTTTATGTTTTGTCATCATCAAAAAGGGGGAGATTGTTAATACAAATAATGTCTAAAAACGTTATTTATATTTTTCGACCTCTCAATGTTTTGATAATAACAAAATGTGAAAACGTTTACGATAAAATTAAACGTTTATAAATTACTAATCATAAAATTCTATTTCTAAGATTAATCACTTAAGGTATGGATAAACAAATCATTAAACATGATTAGTGATCAAGAAAATATTTTCCTTAAACCTTACATTTCTACAAATGTGTTTTTATAAAAATATAAAAACAAAATATTTATTCATTAAAAGAAATGTTTTATTAAAAACATAAAATTTAAAATTTAAATTTTCTCACAAAAATAGAAGGTTCTATAACAGATAGAACATTCACCATAAAAGGACAAAAAAAGGGAGCGGAGTCTAGTGGCGGCCCCCTTTTAGGCCTGGCGGCCCCCTTATATATAAGGGGCCGTCGGGACCGCCACCAGCAACGGTCATTTTTTTGTCCCTATAAATACTGGGTCACCCCATCTGAAAAACAGAACCTCTTGCCACGAATTTTCTCAGATCTATTTTCTCTCTTCTTTCTTTCTTTCTAAAACACATATCTTGATCACTAACATATCTTGATCTTATTTTCAAGTGATTAATTCTTTCTTTCTCCCTTCTTCTTCTTCTTCTAATCAAGTGCAAAAGAAGAACAATCGTATTCTTCTACATACGATTTGTTATCAAGTGATCTCTCTCTTCTTCCTCACAATCACATATCTTCATTACATCTAAAGGGCGCTTGTTGACAGAGTGAAATTTCAAGTGGAGTAACTGCGGGGAGTGGATTATGGAACGAAGAGGTGCTTCGTAGAATTAACACACTATAAATCTTGGAGTCTTGGTTTGATTTTCTTTCTCTATCTCTCATATATTGTTTAATGTTTACTTATTTCATTACATAAGAAGTTTAATTGTATTCATATTGTTGATTGATTGATAACACACGAATCAAACCATTATTAAGCAAAGTTTTAAAACAAACAATTAACCGCTAAACTATTCAACCCCCCTTCTAGTTTCCTACAATGAGCCAAAGTAATATCATCAACAGTTGTAGCAGTAGTTGTTGTAGCAGCACTAATAGTTGTTGCAGCACTAGCAGTACTAACTTTATCACCAGCAACACTAACCAGGTAATTTCTTCATCTGCATTAATAGCATCAATCCTTCCCTGTTTGGATGCATCCCCACCCAAAGTTTCTTCATCATTAGAGGTTTCTACCCTAGCAGTCAAACCAACTTTGTATAATCTCTTTAGCTTATGAGTTTTTAACCTATTTTTCTTTTCAAGCTTCTTGACCCTCCTTTTCAAACTAGCAATCTCATTATGTTGAGTGGTCTTTGTCTGCTCCAAATCAAGAACTCTATTTTGTAAAGTGGTACATAGTGCCATCAATTCATCAAGTTTAAGTCTATCCTCATCACTTTGAAGTGTGTTACCTCTTGCGAGCAGTGAATCATTAGAATGTTTAGATACATTCTCAAACCTAGTTTGAACAATAGTATCCTCATGAATTCTCTTGGCACCCATTACCACCACCTGAATTAGTTCCTTAGGAACTAGATTCATTAGGTGTTGCCTTGGATTGGGTCTTATTGATGTTACCACTGTCCTGCTCTGCTTATAAGCTAGAAGAAGTAGTGGCTAGCCCTCACCACAATGACACCCAACCTTTATACGCCTCATCTGCAACATTTTCCATAGGATCACAAGACTGAGGTACCTGGGTGTCCTTTCTTTTAGGATTCCTAGGTTTTTGTGACTTTTGAGGTTAAGGAGATGGTTGAATAAAAGTGGGTGTGTGAGGGGGATCAATTGGATTTGTTGAACCTTCACCCATTTATGATTGGTTTTGTACTACCATTATTGGAAATAAAGGTGTTACTTTACCAGAAAAACTTTTGCCTATTTTTCTCATATTTCTAAAAATCTTTTTAGTATGAGAGGGTGCAATATAAATTCTCTTATGAGTTGGCATCCCCTCAAGTTGCTGGTCTAAAAATATTTATACAAACCTTGGATACATTAAAAATTTGTTAGACACATTATCCAAGTTTCTAATCATACTATCAAAAATCAATTTTGAAAAGTTGAATTTCTGATTTGTTGCTAAGCAAAATCACAGTAATGGCAGATGCCATGGTTACAACTAAACTCAGTACCATGTATGTTAGTCCCATTGGACTTAGACACTGTAAAATAGTATGGATTAGAAACTCCCATTGTGGGGAAAAGAATGATTTATAAAAAGTTAGCTTTTGTAAAATTTTCTCATACCCTGTCAATGCAAGTTTGTACAAAAAATGGTAAATTTGGTAAACCAATCAACACCTTCCCTCATACGTGCTAGTTGAGAGTCTCATCTAACAGATTGATTCAGTAATGATTATTTTTCTCGCCATCTACTAGGGCCATGTAGCTGTTCGTATCCTCATTGAAGTTTTGGCCATGACAGTAGACCGAGAACTGATCAAATCAAGAATATAATATATACAGGAATAATCGTTAATGCATACCTTATAGGGTGTGCATTTAAAAATCCACAATTTGTTGAAACTCATCACTCTTTATGGGTTTAGACAAAAACGCGACCATATTATGAGTATCTGTAAACTTTAAAGTCACCATTTGTATTGGGTTTTGATATTGATGATAAATTTGAGTAAGGGTGTTTGTAAATTGGGAGAGTATATGTAGAGAATGAAATCGATTAAATGATGGATTAAAACCCTTAATCGAAGTATTTATGAAAAATACCCTCAACAACCCAGCAGTAGTAAGTTATGCTTAACAGCATTAACTTTGAGTCACCAGTATTAACTTCAATTCCATTCCAAACTTCTTTCCTATCATCAATCTAACACTTTTCTTTGCTTATTCTGCAAAATGTTAGCCCAAAAACCAAGAAAACACAACCGATACAATTTACACAATATTAATTAATACCTAAACAGTATTAAGTATATCTAACAGTAAAACTCCAGCATTATTAAGTAAATAACCAACAATACTGATTAAATACGTTAACATCAGAAACGTTTTAATGACATGATAACAGTACTTGATTACATACAAAACTTATACAAAACATAAAAGAGATAAAAGACCATTAAAGATTTTAGCATCCAAACTCAGCAATCCAATATTAGAAATCTACTTACATCAAAAGCTTTTGTAATCAAATCTGCAACATTCGTTATCAGTATGGATTTTGATCATGTTGAATCAATTTCTTTCATTGCAATCTCTATAAAATAAATGTCCTGATCGTCTATATGCTTTGGTTTTTAAGATGAAAAACAAGATGGTTTAATTATGCAAATAGTACTATTATTGTCAATAAATATCTTGGTATGCATAAAATTGTACCCATAATCAAGTAATTAATTCTGAATCCAAAGTACTTGTCCACAGCAACTTGAAGCAGCCACATACTCAGCTTCTGTTATGGAATTTGCAACCACTGTTTGTTTCTTGCACTGCCATGATATTAATCTACATCCAAGGAATTGACAACCTCCTGTTGTAGACTTCATATCCAAGCTTGATCTAGCATAATCACTATCAGTGTATGCTACCAAATCAAAAGGAGAATATTTTGGATACCAAAGGCCTAATTTTGGTTGATCTTTTAAGTACCTAAAAATCCTTTTTACAGCATGAAGATGTGAAACCTTTGGATTGACTTGGTATCTAGCACATGCACACACTGCAAACATGATGTCAGGTCTTGAAGATGTAAGATACATTAATGAACCAATCATTGACCTATACATATGAACATCCACTTCTTCACCATCTTTATTCTTGAGCAGAGGCTTTTAAGTTTCCATTGGCGTGCTTGCAGTCTTGACTTCTATAAACTCAAATTTCTTTAAAGTTTTATCAACATATTTATTCTTGACTAATAAATATCCCATCCTTCTTCTGCTTCACTTGTAATCCCAAGAAGAATATAAGTTCTCCCATAGAACTCATCTGAAATTTCTCATGCATCAACTTCTTAAATGCAATGCATATCTCCTTATTTGTTGAACCAAAGATGATATCATCTACATAAACTTGGACCAGCAAAATATCACCTTTGTTCCTTTTGATGAATAAGGTCCTGTTTAAATTCCCTCTCTGAAACCATTGTCCAACAAATAAGTTACAAGTTTTCATACCAATCTCAGTAGCTTGGTATATTTCATACAATGCATTTTCAACCTTGGTATACTCTATCAGATAGTCTGGATCTATCAAATCCTGTGGTTGACATATGAGTACCAGCCTCTTCTTCAATCATCCCATTAGAGAAAAAGTACGTTTTTACATCCATTTGATATACACTACAAAATCATTAAATGAAGCATAGAGCTCAAAATAGCCTAATAGCTTCAATTCCTTTGCAACAGGGCAAAGACTTTAACATAGTCAAATCCCTTCGTTCTTGTGTTTACCCTTAAGCAACTAAATCTTTGCTTAATTCGTAGCACAATTCTCCTATCATTCTTTTTTATTCTTAAAACCCCATTAGAAGCCTATAAGCCCTTTTTCATTTGGTAAATCCACGTAAAGACCAAACTTACTTGTAACGTGCATGTAAAAGCTCTTCCATAGCATAAGCCTGCTTAACCAGCATGGATCCTTCAAATGCATAGACTTACCTTTTTAGTTTCTACTCAGTGATAAAAAACACAAACAAGCAGTTTTGAAGGTTCCTTAATGTTTGATCTTTTATAGATTTAGTACTAACAAACCCAAGTCCATCAAATACTTTGACATCGTTCTTGTTTGTTAGCAAATCTGCAAATCTCCAATCACTTGATCAAGAGATTATCTTATAAATCTTATAGTTGGATTAGAACGACATTGGATTGTTGTATCTAAAATTGTTAATGTCATTCTTGCAACCATCAACATTCATCACCTCTTTGAGAAAATTCAAATATTGCAATCATCCTTCTAAAGTCATGCATATGTTGATCAAATTGAGAGTTCAATGCTAGTTTTTCCACCAACAGCATTAACCTCATTTGGTGCAGCATCATTCACTGTTGAACCAAACATGATTAACATTGATAGTGCTGTTAACATTAATCTGTCTCCTCCTGATCTTACATTTACTATCTTTCTTGTATCTTCAACAACCTTCTTTCCATCATCACTGAAGGTTTGATTTCCATCATCCAGGAGAAATCTTGTGCTCTTAGGAATATAGTGGAACAACAGTCCCATAATGATAGCAAAATTTAATCTAAGACAGGTTCTGTCCCTTTCTTAGCTTACCTGCATGTATCACCTTGCTTTTGTACCTTCAAAATTATTAGAAAGTGTACCAGCAACAATGTCTCATAATCATTGATTCTAGTTAGTCATCAATATCAAATAGCCAATCTGTGTCAACTACCTATAGCATTAGGTGTACTCTCACTAAACCTAATATGCAAGTTTTCTTCTACTATCCTTGTTCTACTATTGAAATACTCTAAAGGCTTTACTATTCAAAGAGTATCCAACAAAGAAACCTTCATCAGCCTTACCATCAAATTTGCCTAAGTGATCTATGGTATTGAGAATGGTAACATGACACCCAAATGGTCTCATAAAACTTAAAGTTGATTTCTACCATTTAAAAAGTTTCATATGGTTCTTGTAAGAGGTTAACATACTAAAACATATTTTACACATAGCAAGCAGTGTTAACCACTTATGCCCAAAAAGAAGTTGGCAACTTGAATCAAGTTATCAAGTCCTATCAGCCTCAATTATGTCATATTCCTCCTCACATCAACTCCATTTTGTTATGGTATTGTCTAGCTAACTAAAATGGTCTCAAAATACCATTCATCCAAGGGGGGGGGGGGGGGGGGGGGGGGGATGAAAAAAACTGATCATTTCTCTGTTTTTAAACACATATCCAATTATACATCTAATCACCTTAAACCTTGTGATCTACTAGTATTTTCTATCCCAGTTATAAAGGACTTAAGAATGCCACACTTCACATCCTTAGTAGGCTAAAAGAAAACCCAGTAAACCACTGTAATCATCGTGACAACTACAATACATTTTCTTCTTAATTGCTATTTTACAAATGTTATACCAAACAAGTCCCATATTGCAACAAATGTAGAGGAAGACGATAGAGTTCTTGTAATGGTACTTACAAGAGCTCTGTGCTGCTTTCACCTATTGAACAAGCACACAGGCTTGATCATTTTTCAAAAAGTTGGAAGTAAACCTGATACAAGATTTCCTTATCCCATTTAAATACATGGATGTTAAATGTAAGTGACCTAGCCTTTTATGCCAAGTATGATTCTTCAGATGTGGCTTTTGAAAAAAGGCAAGTTAAACCACCTTTATGAACTATGGTTCCTTTAAATCAACACTATACATATTGTTCCTTTCTAGGAACTCTAAGTAAAACTTGACTTTCATCAATTAACTTAAAGTTTGGAGATAAAACAATACATTCAGTGTCATTAAAAAGAACACTATTCTTTTTATCACACATTTGTGAGACACTAAAGAGATTAAACTTTAACTCTCTCACAAAATACACATTTTAAAAATCTAGATTACTGGTTTTAATGGTACCTTTTCTTATGATTTTCCCTCCTTTAGGGTTCCCTCCAAAAGAAACAAATCATCCATCTATCTCTTCATAGTCTTAAGATATACCAAGTTCCTTGTCATGTGCCTTGAGCATAACTTTAATCACTCCTGGATCTTTTAGATCTATTTTGAGGAGTTGCCTTGCGCATTAGAATAAGAAAAATCAGTTTCTTTTGGGGACCCAAGCCTACACTGACTTGGAATCTGTCCTTGTGGCACAATATAATCAAACTTTTTTAGGGTGATTGATGCACTATTGTGTTTAGAAACATGGTCTAAAACTTTATGCTTTGGTTTACCATCTGTTGATTTTTAAACTATTTTTGATGGTAATTGTCAATCACCTTTAAATGATCAAAGCTACTAAACACATAACAGGCCTTTATTAAACATCTCAAAAATTGCTTCCACGTCCTTAAAGACATCATATTGTTCTAATTTCTTTGAATTGCCCTCATTGACTGTGAGTGTTTTTGCCTATGTTGCTCAACATGTTATCAGTTTCCTAGCATTTTTTCTTGTTGTTTAGTATTTTACAAAGCTCTTCCTTAACAATACTAGGCCTAACAATTTTTCTTTTTAGTTATAGGCTGAGACATGTCCTCTTCCTCATCATCTAACACCCATTCTTCAATACTTGGGGCATCATCATACTTCCTAACTACCTTAGGCTCTTCTTCATCTATACATACTTACATTCACAACAACAGGCTCATTAACAAACTCAACTGAAACTATTAAAAGAAAATTCAGGTGTTGTGAGGCATGAAATTACCTGATTATGAGTGGAACTGCATTATAATATTCCTAGCCTAAACCTTTCTTGCAATAGTCAACTATCTGACACTCTATGAGCTTTGTTTAAACTTTTAAATGCATGTTCAAATTTATCTACATTAAGTTGAATGCCATCTTTTTCTTTTTGAACAATTTCAAGCTTTTTTCTAAGCTCTCTAATTGGGTTTATTTCCTCTAATTATGAATTTCAAATTTTAAGCCTTAATATCTGTAATGTAATTAGACTCATTTGTTTTATAAACATCAATTTTATATTCTCCACCAACACTATAAACCTGTCTGAACCTAGAACCATTAACTCATATTTCTTTAAATCATTTAATAGTTTTATCATTTTGATATTTAATAAGTTCACAATTTCCAAACAATATTTTGAACAAAGAAACATTGGATACCTCTGAGTCAGAATATGAAGAAGAGTAAATCCCTGAGAGCATAAATTAGGCCCTTCCTCTGTCTGAACACTCCAGTCCATATCCACCAAGGACCATCACATGACTCCAAAGCTGTGGAAGTAGATTATTTCCACAGGCACCCTTCTTCATGAGGCTTCCTTTATTCTTTGTGTTGTTCTTATATTTTCATGGAGCTCTGGGGCACTCCCACAAAATGTCCTCTCTTATGGAAGATTGTATCACTCCCACTTAGTACTTATCAAAACAAATAGTCACCTTGCCATTAACAGTAAGCCTTCCTTCATAATATTCTTTAAAAACCTACTTTGCCCTCAAAGTCCAACATGGCCATTTGCCAACTCAAATCCATCTCTTTCATGTCATACTGGAAGGATTTTGTTTGCAAGTCCTCCTGTACAAGATGAGGACAATTTGTGGTTGAACTAGTAAAGAATGCACAAATAACAGCATCTACCAAGATTCATCAATATTTGTAAAAGTTATCAGCAGTTAAATTGTGAGGTGCTATCATTAGAAACTCTATGAGCGAGTATTAACCGCTTCATTAATTCTTCTAGTGTTGTTAATTTGAAGAGGAAACAAAAGCCCATGTCCAAGTAGTTCAATAACTTGATTCTATACATCCAATAACATAATGGTACAACACCTTGAGTATGTTATAGTGATCATCCATGCTCAAATTCACCAATCACATAGAAACCTCCACACAACAACATGTGTTTTCCACAAGGAGACAAACTTCATCAAGGATCTTGGCCACACTGGGAATGTTAAGAAATCACTGACGTGGTGATTGATCATATGCATTAACCGTAGAGAGCTTTTGCTGCAATCATCAACAAGTGTCTCAATGGGAAAATTACAGGTCTTGACAAGATACGTCTTTCAAGAGCTCAAATTCTTTAGGGAATGTACCATAATAAGAACATTGACTTTGCTGAACTACTTTGGAAAGACTTTGAATACCAGATTAATAACATCAAATATTTAATACTTTTTAGTGCCAAAATACCCCCTATATTACCTGCAAATGATTTACTAACACTTGAAAACGAGATATTTTCTATCATTTTGTAGTTTTCAGGTGAAATGCAGGAAAGTGACAAGAAACAACGGAAAAAGGACTCAAAGTGTAAATAATTGAAGAATGTTACAGCGTAACTCCAAAAGTGGTTACATCGTAACATATATTAAGCAAGTACAAAGATCAAGGACAACTTTACAACATACCACCATATCTAGTTACGTCATAAACTTGAATTTAGAAGGAAATCTTACAATAGATAGAGTTACGGCGTAACACCCTACATGGTTACGCCGTAACCATGAAGATCTATAAATATGGGACGAAGATCATGTACTTATGGACATTATTTGAAGGTTACGGCGTAACACCATATCTGGTTACGCCGTAACAACTGCTTAAATATGGAATGCCGTGTAAGAAGGTTACGGCGTAACACCTTTATCAGTTACGCCGTAACAGGTTTGATACCTATAAATAGTGGCCTCATTCAAGCTATTCCGACATCACTTCCTCCACAGCCAGTTGGAGAGGCGATAAAGGCTTCCAACCTTCAAAGAATTCCACCGGAGTCCAAGGGAGATCACACTTTATTTACCTTTTGTATTTAATAGTTCAAATACGAATATTGTAAGAATTATGATCATTCAATCTATGATTACTTTTATTTCTTTCCGTGTTTCTGTTACCATGAGCGGCTAAGCACTTAAAGTGCTGGCATAGTTATGTAGTTACTTTTGTTATGATTATTTCCTGGTAGATTATTGTTTTGTTAGATATTTCTTAACTATCGTGTAACCCTGGGTTTTGGTAGTACGGGTGGTTTAGACCTTTATTTCCCCATTATTAGATTATCTTGTCAATATGGGATCCATCGGGTACTCGGGAGGATCTATGACTCCGACCCCTAGTGTAGGAACTAACCGGTCACCACACTTATCACTCAATATACTTAAAAAGCACAGGAATTCTTTCAGAGGGGGTTAATAATCTTTATAAGTTATTAGATATATTTTGGGAATAATTGGGATTAATCATTGCAACCTGGATATCCTACCTCCTATACGATTTGGACTGAGTCGGAATTGCGGTAAGTATAGGATAGACTATATATGATTATTCAAGTCTGTCGAACTTAGAAACCACTAATGAAACCATAGTTTAACATTGCACAGGAAAACATTTTCATAACAGTAGTAATGAAGTAACTAGTTTAGCACGTTTTCTCTCCTGATATCTCCAACTCTTTTTATTTTCGGTATTTAATTTTATTGTTATTTTAAATTCTTTTCAAATCAAATCAAAAACTATTTCTTAACGTGACATTTCAAATTAAAACTAATTACAATTTAGCTTTTGGGACGACCTCGGATTTACCATTCTATACTACCCACGATCGGGTTCTCTGTCTGCTAGTGTGTTGTCAGGTAGATCGAGTTTTATAAGATTAAAATTTGGTAAAAATATATTTTAAAATAAAATACGCATCAAGTTTTTGGCGCCGTTGCTGGGGAGCTAAGAATCACTAGTTTAACATGAGTAATACAGAATAACCAGAATCAACTGTCAACGAATACCTAACTAGGGTAAGAGACGACAGCGGACCTGGAGTTGTCAGACCTTTATCTGAAAAAAAATATTAAGTTTGAATTATGGGGTCAATGCATTGACGAATTAAAGGACAATGTGTTCCTTGGAAACAATGACGAAAACCCCCTCGAACACATCTCAAATATCACATCTATTGTCAACCTCTTCCAATCTCCTGGAGTATCAAGAGACCAGGTAATGCTCATGGCATTCCCTTTTACGTTAAAAGGAAAAGCAAGACTATGGATAAACCGGTTGTCAGCGGGATCCATTACAACCTGGGACCTCCTAAAAAACACTTTTCTAAGCAGATACCGCCCGCTTTCCCAAATTATCAGACAAACCAAGGTTTTTAGAAATTTTGGACAAGAATGCAACGAACCCTTACATCTTGCATGGGAACGATTCAACGATCTCTTTATAACTGTCCAGAGCATAAAATCAATGAGCACGAACAACTATAAATTTTCTACCAAGGGCTAGACCCCGGAACTAGAAAAAAGCAGATTTCAAGGAACCTATCCCAAGGATGACACCACCCGCCGGAATTAAGGCTATCGACAAATTGTCAAAACATTCTCTCTCCTGGTATAAAGAAGAAGAATACAAGAAAAATGATTTTGGCAAGGTGCTCAAACATATCAACGATTTCAAACATAACATTAGTGTTCTTAACGAGGAAGTACGAATGGTGCAACACCAGTACAAAACTCCTAATGATGAAAGGGGTTCTCTTCTGGAAGAAACTATAAGCTCCTTCATTAAAGAAGCTCACTGGATGCAAAAGAAGAACGAGAATTTTGTTTGTAGAATTAAAAGGAATTACGACAGGACGTTAAAAATCAAGCTTCTGCTATTAAAACTATTGAAAAGAACCTCGGCCGAATTGCTGAATCAATGCACGGGAGGGGGTTGGTACTCTTCCAAGCTTTACTAAAATAAATCTAAGAGGATTAGCTCACGCTGTTTATAACACCCCGTGTTTTAGGACAATGTACGACGTTAATAAAGTCACCATTTATTTTTAGTATTGTACGCGTTTGTTTTTAATGGAAATCGTTACGTTAAATCGCGTAAGCTAAAAATGATCAGTTAACGTAAACGGGCATCAAGCAATTTATTGTTTACATCAAAAAATGGTTAAGCAATTATTTAAAGAATAATTATTAACATTTCACAAGTTATTTTATCAGATACGTGAAAGCGTTTACGTTTCGCCTTTATAGAAGCCTTTGAATAAATGCCAAAATAAGCCAAGTTTATGAAGGATCTTCTTTCAAAGAGGGAAAGAGAAGCGAAGCATCTAAAATTATATTAAATGAACAAATGCTCCGTGGTCATTCTGAACAAAGGTCCCTCCTACAGAAAAGGACACACAAGAGCTTTTCACTATATCCTGTAAATAATGGGACAAAGTTGAATTCGAAGGCCTTGGCTGATTTGGGAGCTAGCATAAGCCTGATGCCATATACGATGTTTCTACAACTTAACCTAGGTGATCTTAAACCCACACAAATGTGTATCGAACTTGAAAATAAAACCACTCAGTTTCTAAAAGGGATTGCAGAAAATGTTGTGGTAAAGATCAACAAATTTGTTTTCCTAGTCGACTTTGTAATACTTGATATGGAAGAGGACCATAGAATTTTTATTATTTTAGGAAGACATGTTTTTAACAAAAAGATATCATTTAAAGTAGGGGATGAGATTTTCCTTGTCTGATGAGGACACCTGCCATTCTACAGACATAATTGGCCTTTTGTCCGTCGGAAACATAATTAAAGGAAATTCTTCCTCCAAACCATGCCTAATTCTATTGATCCCATCTTGACCATCTACTACAATTCATTCAAGCTTTGTAATAACCATGCTCTCTTCGCTGCAAATTATAACGATGATGAAAAACCTACCTCAAAACTCAAGGAGCTCCCCTCCCACTTAGAATATGCTTTTTTGGACGACAATCGCAAATTACCTGTCGTCATCTCTTTGTTATTATCTAGCCAGAAAAAAAAGTTATTATTGGAAGTCCTTACCAAGCATAAAAAAGCCATGGCATGGAAAATCTCTGATATTAAAGGAATCAGTACCTCTTTCTGTACTCATAAAACTTTGATGGAAGAAAAATCCTGTTAGGTCAAATTTCAGGATCAATAAGCAATATAGTGATAAGTTTAGAGAGAGAAAGTAGAGAGAGAAAGAGGGAGGAGGATAATGAAATGAAACTTGAATACACATACAAGATACACCTCACAAATGAGGTGGTGGAGGGGTATTTATACCCATTTACATTAATGAGCATAAAGCCCTTGACTTTTAGACTTTTACCATTTAGCCCCTTTGACTTTTAGACTTTCTTCATATTAGAGCCAAGTCTTGTGACTTTATTTAGTCACAAGCCTTTTATACCCAATAACACAATATTAATTCACTGATTTATTAACAAGATATTTATCTCAATAATATCGGCACTTATTATCAATCCAAACAAATCTTCCCACAAGGGAGACGATCATTGCTATCTCTCTTTGATTGCAATAATGTATCATCAATTCCTTATATCGTAACAACTCCCCTAAAGGATGATCATTTCTTTGTGACTTTGATCTTTGAACTTTCATTGAGATCTCTCTTGTGACTTTGATCTTTGAACTTTAACGCTTGTTTGTCTTGAGTCTTATTGTGTAATAGTAGTCTTGTTCCAATCATGCTCTTGTGATCTTGATCTTGATCTTTTCATTTTTCTTTCGTCTTTGCCTTTGAGATCTTTACATATCATTATTCTTTACCTTGAATCCATCTTGATTTGACTTTTGAAGCTTTTGACCAACATACTCATACTTTCTTGATATCTTACAATCTTCCTCATGTAGAACTTTTGTTTTGACCAACAATTTGATGATTTGAGGAAGTTCTTTGTTTTATCAGAGTTGCGGAAGTGTATCTTTGAACTTTGAGTATGACATATGAAGGAATGAATATGACGGTGTCCTTGCTTCTAAAAGGTAGAGATGTTGTTGATGTTCTTCCCCCTAAATAAACAACCATTCGTATGCACATACTTCACATTTCTTCCCCCTAAATGTTGCGTTCTATCAAAATATTCAGCTAGAACACTTCTCTTCCCCCTGATTGCATTTGATGACCATCAAACATAATCATAATCTTGTTGCACATTGATAGTGTAGTCATGTGTGAAGTGCGGTCGAAGCATGAGAGTCAACTACTAACTTCAAATCCAACAATCTCCCCTTATCAAAATTGTGATAATCATAAGTAACCTTGTATCCAAACTTCACTTGAATGAATCAAGGAAATGTGTTTTGTGTTTTCGAAAATAAATTCTGAAAAAACACGATAACAACTAAAGTCACTCGATTACTAGTTACACACAAATTAATCATAAACAATCATTTTCAAATTAGTGACCTACGTTCAGCGTTGCATTATATAGCATCTGTAGAATTTCTGATTCATTCATTGTGAAATACTTAATTTAAGTATCCACTCTGCATGTTCCCTGAAATGTTCACTAAAGACATGTAAATAATTTCATATACATATAATCAACTCTTGTACTTTTTTTAAGTATCTTTGGATGTTGATTAACACATGTGACTTGTTGTGTCCTATGTGATGATTGTGATGAATGATCTCATTTGGCCAAGTACTCAATAAATGCATTTTAGTTTTGTGATCGTAGGCTGGAGCAGACATGCCACCTTTTTCAATATCAACAATCTCGGAGTGAGATGTCAATAGATTATGCGTTTAATCTCCGTGAAATGAAACAAGAATTATTTTGAGAGAATCTTGAGTGGCTCTGGTAAGGTTTTGCATTGCATCACTGAGTTCATTATGTCTTGTCTTCATACCAAATTCATCTTTATGATATTCGATAGATTATGTGTATTGACGCGGTTTTCGCCTAAAGTTTGTGTATGGATTCTGATCTTTTCATTTCAACCCATTATTTATACATTTCCTTTTTCATTCTCAACCCCTTCAATGTTAAACAAACGCGTACCTCTTTAACATCTTGTTGTTATTGTTGCGAATGATAACTCATAGCCTAGTTAATCATTATTCCCATTTACATTCTACTTCCCATCTACCTAAGGACTATATTCTATCTATAGAATGTCTTGGTAGATCCCTCCGGTTCTGGTTGGATCATGGGATAATACCTAACCTTACCACCTTATATCTTCTTTGATCATTGTGATAAGTTTGGTTGAATGGTATTTGAAGATTGAAACCATAAAGACCATTTGAATATCGAAATCAAATGTTTGATATAAATCAAAAACATTAAACACTTTGAAAGTTTCACTTTTTGAGAAATACTCCCCCTACAAACATGTGCATCGATATTTAAAAAATTTATTGGCACATGGAGGAAAGAAGTAGATTGCACTGATGAGTTCATTTAGTGATCACTAATGAATATTTCCACAACACTTAAGCAATTTTATCTTTCTTGATCACAATTTAAATCCAATTATCTCAGCCCCTCAAAATACATACACCCAAATGATATTTATTGATAACAATGGATAAAATAGCTATAAAAAATTTAAAAACACATGGGAGAAAACTGATATAGCATATAATTTATTATAGAACCTTTTAAACAATTTAAACAAATTAAAAAACTAGATGTGTCAAAGTATGTCGTACTAAATCTAAAACGAAAGGTCAGGAAGATTTTGCTTTCACAAGGATAAATCCACATCCTGTTGTAAATTCAGGAAACGGTCGTAACCGGACACATCGATCACCACTTTGCACGCTTATCGATATAAACAAACTTTGACAACAAACTACTTTTAAATCGCTTAATATTCATGTTGTTCAACAAAAATTTTTCTTATAACTCCCTCCTCAAAAAATATCAAATGAGTAAACGAGGAAGGGAGTGTTGAACACACACTTTGAAAGATTTTGATAAAATCTTTTTGAGTAACTCTTGAAAATTTAATTCAAGACTTTGTATAACCAGATTACCTTAGCTCAAGAATTATGAATATCTTAAATGTACAATAGCTCAAGTCCAAGAAGTTGTAAACTTTCCCGTTGTGAGGATAAATTACAAAAAAGTACACTTCCCGTTTATTTGAAAACGTAGTACTAAGCTGACATTTACTCTAGAGTCGTATGTCCCGAGCACGACATTTTTTTAAATGATGTTGATTAAAAAATGCTCATTACAAAGAGATTTTCTCGTTCTTTAAAAGATAAAGCGCACTAAACGTACACTTATCTTTTATAGAAAACCCGTATTGTTATCTTAAAAAATAATAACAAGCCCATTTTATGAGTCAAGATTGCACATTTATGAAAGATTTTTGAAAATCTTTTTGAAAAATTGAATAATTTTTGCTCAACAAACAAAGATAGATACTCTCTTTTTAAGGAAAGCGCACTGAAACGTAACACTTCTCCTTTATTTTAAAGACCGTGTTTGAAAATCTGACATTTGATTCCAAACCATTGACTTGAGCTACAAAACTTTGAATGTTTTATTTGAATAGCTCCAGACAGAAAAGATTTCTCTTTTCGTTGTTAAGGATAAATGCACTGAAACATACATTTTCCTTTTATTTAAAGCACGGGTTGCAATCTATAATGATTACAAGCCATTTACATTGAATTTAGACAACAACCTTTGGAACCCATTGAAGCACGGTGCTAATGGGTTTACCAAATTTTGAAAACCAATTGAAAGTTGTGTCAAGATGATGTAAAGATGTTGAGTTCCAACGAGGGCTTGAAACTGGTGTTTCATTTAAAAACAACTCTCGTGGAATCAACGGAGATTTAAGATTTCCTCTGAAATTCCATTGATTTTGAAAAATCGTTGTTACAATTGAGTTTTAAAATCTTGTTGCCGAAGAAGGATTTCCATTTGTAAATGTCCTTGATGAAACACTTGAAATTTGTTTCCGTATTGAAACTCTTCCTTTCTTGTTTATTATGGTTGAAGCAAAGTCATTCTTGTTTTGCATCGAAAGCATTTCTGAATTGGAATATTTGAAAGATTTTGAATGACATTGGCTTTATAGCCTCCACACTTGTTTTAAAAAAACCGGTGTAAAACGAGAATGGAGTGACAAAAAATTTGATTCTTTCTTCTAAATTATTTGTCTAAAACTCTTTTGAAAAGTAAAGATGTCAACCAAAAGTTTGAGATTCCCAATAATTGGCCTCCACACTTTTTTAAAACCGGTGTCAACACGAGTGTGATGTTCAAAAACTAGATTCTTTGCATGTGAAGCTCTTGTCTTAAAACCCTTTTGAGGAGAAATGTTTCAAAACGTTGAGAATTTTCTTAGACAACTTCCTATCCTTTTTGAAAGAATAGTTTTGTAAACTAGAGAACCCTTCATGAAAACGGTTTTGGAAGATTCCCCCGTGTGAACCTTATTCGAAACCTTTTCTTTATAGGTTTTTGAAGATTTTTGAAAACATATTTGATGTTTCCATTTTTGCCGATAAGTATTAATCACACTTCACTTTTTAAAGCATATATGAAGTCCCACAACTCATGATATTCTGTTTGACAAGAACGAATATCTTGAGATGCCAATTTTGATTCCAAATATGTAATTTGTTTTAAAAGCTAATCTTTTTCATCTTTAGGCAAAGACTGTGCAGTGACTGGTTTTGATAAACTCTTTTGCACATCAACTTTGGGAGAAAACCATGTTGTTGAAGATTTAAGATTATTATCAACAATTATCAGCTGGAGGTTTTCCCCAAAATGAATGTTTATACAACTTAGTTTGCACAGACTTTCCTTTCAGATTTTCCAATTGAGTTCTCAAAAGATTAATTTCTTTTAAACTTTGATCCTTTTCAGCTTTAGAATCATCAACCTTACGAGCCAATTGTCGTTCAAGAACAGCTTTCGTTTTTTCAAGTTTTTCAAAATACGCCTCAAATTTAGCTGTTATGTTCGACAATTCAAGCTTGACGTCATTAAAATCTTTTGTTTGTTGAGTTAAAACCTTTTCAATCTCGACAAACTTTGTTTGAAACTCACATTTGGCATTATCACAAACAATCTCCCCTCGATTCCATGTTAATTCAGAAATATCCAAACTGCTCTTTTTGAAAATTCAATTTTTCGAGAATGTTTTTGACTTAGTTTCCAGCAATTCAAACAATTGAGAACTTCAATTTTCTGCCAGTCGTCTTGTAGTAACATTTTCAGTTTTTTGTTTGTAACCCGCACTTTTTTGATTGAATCAAAAAGTCAACTTCCAATGTTCATTCTCCTTAATTAACATGACGCACAACGATATCCAACTCAATGTTTCTTCTATCACCGTTTCAAAGGGTTATTTGGTAAAATCTCCTGATGTGTGAATGAGGATCATCATTTTCAAGACCAAAGAAAGGATTGTTACTTACGAAATCAAGTAACTCGGTTTTTAGTTCAAATTCGTCTGCTAGAACGGCAGGAACAACGATAGCATTCTCAATACCTACGATAGGTATTCGGAGTAGCTCTTCCATCGGTCTCAAATGATCGGCCATTTGGACGTCTTCAGCGTTCTCGTCCTCTCCTTGTATATGATCATGAAAAAGATTATCGGACTCGGATTCTTCTACTTGACGAAATTGTAAACTTTTCTCGGGATTGGGAAGATGCAAACTGATTTGGTTTGAAGAAGATTGCGTGCTCATGCACCAGAAGTAAAACAGAGAAATTTGGTATTTCAAAATTTTTAGTATTTCTTTGTGAATCTTTATTATCATCATTTTTATTTTTATTTTTAATATATATATAAAAGAAAATAAAAAATAAAATAGAAATGGAAAATATTTTTTGGATTTTTATATAGAAAATAGAATAAAATAAAATAAAAATATTTTTGGTATTTTTAAAATTTTTATATAAAAGAAAATAAAATAGAAATAGAAAATATTTTTTTATTTTTATTTTTATAAGTACGAAAATAAACTTTCAAAAGAGAAATGATCTTCAAGGCATTCACTTCGAAACAAAACGTAAAAATCCTACAACTCTCCCCGGCAGCGGCACCATTTTGATAACACGTGAAACGCGTCGAAGTAATATTAAAGTATTTCCCGAATAGAATAAATAATTACTTTAGGAAAAGAAATGATTATCTTCCAAAGTCGTATCCACGGCGAGAATTGAATTTGAGATTTACGAAAATGTTTCTTATTGGATGCTTGAATATATTTTAATTTTGATTTTGGTTTTTATACTAAAAAAATAATGATATAAACTATTTTATAACTAAACAATAATAATAAGCAAGACGAATAGAACTAAGATATAACTAAAACGGATATGCTTGTCAAGTGATGTGAATCGATAATTAAATGTGAAGTAAAGAGATAATAAAGAATTGGTACCCGTTTAAAAACCATTTTCTCACAACGTTGGTCTATTTTGAAAACAAGCCTTTATCTTGGTAAAAATTACTTTAAATGATGACGAATTAACACTCGTAAAAGTATTATTTTCTCACGACGTTGGTCTATTTTGAAAACAATATCTTATATAAGTATTAATTACTAGATTTGATGTTTGATTACTTCTTCGGATTTTGCCCTTCAAAATATTCAAATAAGAAATCTAAATAATCCGAAAATTATTAATCAACAATTTACTTTTTTTTCAACACTTAACTCACTATCCACGGTCACTTAACAAGCATACTAAAACTACTCGCTAATCATATTAATCAAATAAGCAAATAAAGACATATTAAATTAAATAAATCTACACTAATGTATTGAAAAGAGAAAAGAGGTGAAACCGAGTTGAAGAACCGCAAAAGAACGAAAAACCACCGGATCTAATAATCTAACTCAATATTTAAGTTTAGAAGCTTATAGCTTTAAACTTATGATAAAAAGCTAGTTTACTAGACCCTTAAGCTCCACGCCACATGAGTTGACCGATCCATCATAAAACAAAAAAGGGTTAAGCAATAAAATATATTGGACTAGGTTTTATAAATCTAAATTAACTAAACTAATATTTTTGTATTTTTGAAAATCTATTTAAACACTATTCTAAAAACTATAGAATTAATTCTAAAATTTATGAAACTGATACTATGAAACTTTGCAAAACTTGTCTACTGGATCCAAACCAACCTCGAATTAAATCTAACTAACATCCAAATATCAACCCATCGATTTCGAGATTAGAAATCGAGCATCAACAATCAACAAATATCAAAAACCAGAATCAAACTAGCCACAATAAACTATAACCGAACCAATAAGTCATAAACTCGAAACTAAGATAAGCTACTAACCGAATAAAGAATCGAACCAAATCCAAACTAAAATCACCCTGGTGAACACGAAATTAGCAAGACTAAATCTTGAAATATCAACTCTTCATATCATTCGAACCAACAATAATCATCTGGAAATCATTAAAATAACAACGGTATGATACAAACTAAATCCGAACTATAAAATCTGATTGAGATGAAAGAAATACAATAAAGTCATAACATATTCTAATCCTAAACTACTTTACTTGCTACTCCTAATCTATTCTAAATAACGAATGAAAAATAAAAGATACTACCTATCTAATCTAAGAAACGAATGAAAAATAAAATACCAAAAAGGAAAGTGAAGATAAGATATGATGTGTCTGCTGCATCCTACTTTTCTTATTACATTTGATACGTCAATCATAAGCAGTAGTAGCACCATTGCATCTCTTTTGGGCCTTTCCCTTTTTTCACTTCTAATTTAGGCCCGAGTTTAGTAAAGTGGGCAGCTGGACTCATTAGCATAAATAGTGTGGGCTGGACAGAAGATGTGGGCCTAGACTAGGGTTTGTGGAATGAGAGCAGCATATGGTAATATTAATGTTGGGCTGATTAGTAAAGTTTGGACCAATAATAGGTATGGGTCGGTCCGACCCATATTAATGGTGTCGGGCCGGCCCAATAAAAGATGAAGGCACCGTTAAACTCGCATTTCCATGCTCTTTCCAATGGCATGCTCGGGGAATTTTTCCAACTTCGTCTTGATCTCGAAAAAAGCATAAACTTCTTCAAATCATATTTGAAAGTCGTCGTTTTTGCTTCGTTTTCAATCATGTGTACCTGCAAGACATAAAAACCTAAACCAAACATATTTGCAATAACATTAAGCATATTTCTTATTTTTAATCCAATTAATATTGTTTTACAGGTATAAATGATGTGTGTTTTAGCACACATCAGGTTGGTACTCTTCCAAGCTTTACTGAAACGAATCCAAGAGGATTAGCTCACGCTATTACCACTCGCAGTGGGCTAAACTACCAACCACCTAAAAATCCCCATGAAGATAGCAACGGCCTACAAAACATTATCACTGAACATATCCCTACCACAGAGAAAATAACTCCTGAACAAACACATAATAGCACTAAAAAAATAGATCTACCTATCCCTTTTCCCAGACGACTAAAAAAGGAGAAGGAAAAAGAACAGTTTAAAAAATTCCTAAGGAACCTCCAACAGCTTCACATCAACACCCCCTTTATAGAATCCCTCAAACAAATGCCAAAATACGCCAAGTTTATGAAGGACCTTCTTTCAAAAAAGGGAAAGGGCAGCGAAGCATCTAAAATTATATTAAATGAACAATGCTCCGCAGTCATTCTAAACAAAGTTCCTCCTAAAGAAAAGGACCCAGGAGGTTTCACTATACCATGTATAATAGGACAAAGTTGAATTACAAAGGCCTTGGCTGATTTAGGAGCTAGCATAAGCCTGATGCCATACTCGATGTTTCTGCGACTTAACCAAGGTGATCTTAAACCCATACGGATGTGTATAGAACTTGCAAATAAAACCACTTAGTTTCCAAAAGGGATCGCGGAAAATGTCATGGTAAAGATCGACAAATTTGTTTTCCCAGTCGACTTTATAATACTTGATATGGAAGACGACCATAGAATTCCCATTATTCTAAGAAGACCATTTTTGGCCACATCACATGTCATGATTGATGTTTTTAACAAAAAGATATCCTTCGAAGTGGGGGATGAAATCGTCACCTTCGATTTAGAAAAATCTATGAGATTTCCCCCATCTGTTGAGGACACCTGCCATTCTACAGACGTAATTGACCTTTTCGTCCTCGACAATATTAAAGAAATTCTTCCTCAAAACCATGATAATTCGATTGAACCCATTCTTGACCATATGCCTGCAATTTAAGAAGATTGTAATAACCCTGCTCTCTTCGCTGTAAATTCTTACGATGAGGAAAAACCTACCCCAAAACTCAAAGAACTCCCCTCCCACTTAAAATATGCTTTTCTGGACGACAATCGCGAATTACCTGTCATCATCTCTTTGTTATTATCAGACCAGGAAAAAAGGTTACTATTAGAAGTCTTTACCAAACATAAAAAAACCTTGGCATGGAAAATCTCTAATATTAAAGGAATTAGTCCCTCTTTTTGTACTCATAAAATTTTGATGGAGAAAATTCCAAACCCACCGTACAACCTCAATGTAGATTAAATACTAAAGTCTAAGATGTCGTAAAAACCGAAATTTTAAAGCTTCTTGACGCAGGATTAATCTATGCCATTTCAGATAGTCCTTGGGTAAGCCTAATTCACGTGGTTCCTAAGAAGGGAGGAATGACTGTGATTACCAACAAAGACAACAAACCTATTCCAACATGAACAATCATAGGATGGTAGGTATGTATCGATTATAAAAAACTTAACGATGCAACAAGAAAAGACCATTTCCCTTTACCTTTCATTGATCAAATGTTAGAGCAACTATCAGGAAATGAATACTATTGCTTTCTAGATAGATTCTCTGGATATTTCCAAATTCCTTTAGCACTAGAAGACTAGGAAAAGACCACCTTTACTTGTCCATATGGCACTTTTTCCTACAGAAGAATGCCTTTTGGGTTATGTAACGCTCCTGCCATATTTTAGCGATGCATGACAGCAATCTTCCATGACATGTGTAAAGATTTTATGGAAGTATTCATGAATGAATTCTCCGTATTCAGAAATTCTTTCGGAACTTGTCTTAACAATTTATCAAAAATGTTAGCTAGATGTGAAGAAACAAACCTAGTTCTTAATTGGGAGAAATGCCATTTTATGGTCAAAGAAGGAAATGTTTTAGGGCATAAAATATCAAAAGCAGGAATTGAAGTTGATAAAGCTAAAGTTGATGTGATCGCTAGTTTACCTTACCCAACCAACGTCAAAGGTATACGAAGCTTTTTAGGGCATGTTGGGTTCTATAGAAAATTCATTAAGGATTTTTCTAAAATAGCCTGACCTATGACTTAGTTGTTGACAAAAGACGCCAAATTTAACTTCTCAGACGAATGCATAAATTCATGTGACATACTTCAGGATAAACTTATCACCGCTCCAGTGATCATTGCCCCTAATTAGGATTTAGATTTTGAGTTAATGTGTGACGCCCGTGACTATGCTATTGGAGCTGTTCTAGGACAACAGATTGAGAAAAAATTCAGCCCATTTTATTATGCAAGTAAAACTATGAACAATGCTCAAGAACATTATACCACTACTAAAAAGGAACTATTAGCAGTAGTATACGCATTTGACAAATTTATGTCCTATTTAACAATGTCTAAACTGGTGGTTTACATTGATCATTCAGCCCTCAAATATCTCTTTAGCAAACATGATGCTAAACCTAGACTAATAAGGTGGGTCTTACTTCTTCAGGAATTCACTATAGAAATTAAGGATAAAAAGGGGACGGAAAACCTAGTTGCTGACCATCTCTCTAGACTTGAAAATTTGGGTTTGGAGGAATTAAGCGAAGATACCATACAAGATAATTTTCTTGATGAACACCTCATGGTTATTAAACTAAAGAATACTGAAACCGACCCGTGGTATGCAGATTATTCAAATTTCCCCGTCTCTAAGATCGTTCCTCAGCATCTGACTTATTATTTAAGAAAAACTTCTTGGACGATGTACAAAAATACATATGGGACGACCCACACCTCTTTAAATCATGTCCTGACGGAATTATAAGAAGGTGTATTTTCGGTAAAGAATTACATGAAATCTTGGAACATTGCCACAAAGGACCTATGAGAGGTCATTACGGGTCGTATATTACCGCATGAAAGATCTTCGAGTCTGGATTCTATGGGCTAACCATTTTTAAGGATGTGGCAAAATATGTTTAAGGGTGTGATGCTTGTCAACGGGCAGGAAATATTTACTCACGGAACCAAATGCCCTTAACCAACATTCTTGTCAGCGAGGTTTTTGACATCTAGGGGATTAACTTCATAGGACCCTTTCCCTCCGCAAGAAAAAACAAATATATTCTTGTAGTTGTCGATTACGTTTCAAAATGGGTTGAGGCCGAAGCCCTACCTACTAATGATGCACGTGTCGTAGTGAAATTCCTGAAAAAATTATTTTCCAGTTTTGGAGTTCTAAAGGCTCTAATTAGCGATCGTGGAACACATTTTTGCAATTCCCTCCTCGAAAAAATACTTAAGAAATATGGAGTAACACATAGACTTGCTACTCCGTATCATCCCCAAACTAGTGGGCAAACGGAGAATACCAATAGTGCCATTAAGCGAATCTTGGAAAGAACGGTTAACGGAAACAAAAAAGAATGGGCAGATAAACTGGATGATGCACTATGGGCATTCAGGACATCTTATAAAACACCTATCAGTAGTACACCATTCAGGCTTGTTTACGGAAAAGCATGCTACTTACCAATCGAACTTGAACACAAGGCATATTGGGCCCCAAAAATGTAAATTTTAACTTAGATGTTACAAGTAAACATAGATTCCTTCAATTAAATGAACTTAATGAATTTCGGACTGATGTATATGAGAATTCACGAGCATATAAAGAAAGGACTAAATGTTGGCACGATTCTAAAATTATGGATAAGGAGTTTCAAGAAGGGGAAGAGGTATTAGTCTTCAATTCAAGATTAAAACTTTTTCCAGGGACAACACTATAACCAGATGCTTATGGACATAATACGGCAAGCAAAGTTTTTATCCGTATGACAGTCAAAGGCGAGGTAAAAACGGAGTTCGTTTTTAAGGGAAATCAGACAAGGTTAAAGAAGATATCATGGACAACGATATATAGACAAGAAACTATGAAACCACTATGATCGGTGAATTAGAAAACCGTAAATAGCATGAGTCCAAACATAAAGACTCGTTCATAAACAAAAGTGCTGTCGGGAGATAACCCGTACCATATTATGACAAATCTTCCTTTTTTTGCACTAGTTGGTTTGCATGTTTCTTACTTTGTTTTGCAGAATCCAAAAGCTAGGAGGCAATTAATCGAGCACCGCTCGACCTCATTACAAATATGTGGTAACCTTGCTGAATCTGCAATCAATTAGAAGGCGATCACGTAAATATAGATTACGCTCCGTAACCACCTAACAGTTACGACATAACACCTCCATATCTATCCTGGTTCTACGCCCGTGTAACACCATTTCTTAAAATCATATTTACCGACTATAGATTAAACGACGTAACTACTAAGGAGTAACGCCGTAACCTCCTCACTTATGAAAATCCTAAAAACATTACACTTTTAAACATTTCAAAACCTTGTATATGTGATCAAATGGACTTTGTGGGTATCTTCTCTGAAGCCCACATGAACTCAACTATGTCCCTCTAAGGCACTAAAGTGGTTTTAAAAGGCGTTGCATATGCCTTACAAATGCTCAACTGTGCATTCCTCACGAAAGTGAGTTAGGTTTGTATTTCCTGTACACTTCATAATTCTTGTAGAACGATTTTATGCTTTGGTTTGTTTTTGTGATCATAGGGGATAAAGAGCTTGCGGGAAGACAAAGATAATCTAAAAGATTTCTATCAAATTTTAAATCTTGAAGAAATGCTCAGGGGGTTTCTTGTCTTAATTATACTCTTTCCTTTTATTTCATTTCCTTAATGTACAATAGGGACATTGTATAAATCAAGTGGTGGGATGGGAGTAGAATTAATACTTGACGTATTTTTTGCCTTTGATTTTCTAGTTTTCTTTGAAAATTATGGCAATTTTAAAAAATTTTGATTTTTTTTTCTTAAATAACTAGAATGGATCTTTGCCGAATGCACATTACCCTTTATTATTACTTGGTGAGATTTATGCCTAATATTCCATTTCCATCATATTACTTAAAAAACCACCAAAATATTGAGTGTGCCGATAGTATTGTAGACTTTAGAAATTGGCATGTACATCATTTCGAGACCTAATTGATTAGTAGGAATAGATAGTTCAAGAAGGCAACACTTAGGAAATCACCCAAATAGCCTACATGTGTGTGTTTATCTACTTGTTACACTGACTTGTCGACCTCTCGTGATCAAACCTTTTGTTGCACTTATTATTAGTGCAACATACCCCTAGATCACCCATGTTGAGCCAATCTATGTTTTCACCTTACTCTATATGTTTCGTTACACTATTTCACCTTATCCTGCTTGTAGTCTTTATTTTCTTTGTGTTGAAATCTCTGGTTACTTAAGTCCATGGTTCGAGGGAATGGGAACAAAAATTATATGCATTCATGGAAGACCAATCAGTATGATCTATAAAGACCCCCCTGTATCACCACTTTTGACATTATTTATCTCAAGTGGGGGGATATGCGTATAATATCGGATGTTGCAGGGGCAATAATTAATGATATAAACTCATGTAACATTTGCATATTTATCATAAAGAAAATGAAGAAAAGATGGTGCAATAAAAAGCCACCCATATGCTAAAAAACGTAAAGATGGTGCAAGATAAAAAAAATAATAAAAATGGAGCTAGTAGCCCATTATTACACCACGACATCTCAGCTATTATGAAGAATGGAGCTAGTAGCCCATTATTGAAGATCAGATTTTCGAACTTAGACTCTTGGACCTATAGATGGACAGTAGCAAGTTATGACAACCTTAGATTACTTTAGACTATTTATTTTGTATTTTTATATTAACAACATTAAATGTGTAACCCATGTCTATCCTAACCCCTTTATCACCCATTAAAACCATATTACCCTTGTTGCCTTAAAGAATTATTTAGACCCTAATTCTAACTGGTGCAGATTTGTGTACTTTTCAAGCTTATGATATAATACATGCTATGACTGTGCAATTGAGCAATCACCCTAAAAATGAAACACTTAGACTAGTGGAGAGCTGAGTTTTTATCCCCTTTTCGTGAGGTGTTCGGCTTTGATGTTTTCTAGCATAAGAGTTTTATAAATTCATTTCTTGAATATATTCTCGAGAAATCTTTTTATAAAATGTTCTAATAGGTTTTACTTGAGGGCAAGCAGAAGTCAAGTGGGGGGATATTTGATAACATCAAATATTTAATACTTTTTGGTGGCAAAATACCCCCTATATTACCTGCAAATGTTTTACTAATACTCGAAAATGAGACATTTTCTATCATTTTGTAGTTTTCAGGTGAAATGCAGGAAAGTGACAAGAAACAAGGGAAAAAGGAATCAAAGTGTAAATATTTGAAGAATGTTATGACGCAACATCAAATATGGTTACGCCGTAACAAATATTAAGCAAGTAAGATGATCAAGGACAACTTTACGGCGTAACACCATATCTAGTTACGCCGTAACAACTGCTTAAATATGGAATGCCATGTAAGAAGGTTACGACGTAACAATTTATAAGTTACGCCGTAACAGGTTCGATACCTATAAATAGAGGCCTCATTCAAGGTATTCCGACATCACTTCCTCCACAGCCAATTGGAGAGGTGATAAAGGCTTCCAACCTTCAAAGAATTCCACCTGGAGTCCAAGGGAGATCACACTTTATTACTTTTTGTATTTAATCGTTCAAATACGAATACTGTAAGAATTATGAGCTTTTAATCTATGATTACTTCTATTTCTTGTTGTGTTTCCGTTACCATGAGTGGCTAAGCACTTAAAGTGCTGGCCTAGTTATGTAATTACTGTTGTTATGATGTTTGTTTCCTATTAGATTATGGTTTCGTTAGATATTCCTTGACTATCGTGTAACCCTGGGTTTTGGTAGTACGGGTGATTTTGACCTTTCTTGCCCCATTATTAGATTATCTAATCAATATGGGATCCATCGGGTACTAGGGAGGATCTATGACTCCAAACCCTAGTGTAGGAACTAACCGGTCTCAGCACTTATCACTCAATATACTTAAAAAGCATAGAAACTCTTTCAGAGAGGGTTAATAATCTGTATAGGTTATTAGATTAGTTTTGGGAATAGTTAAGATTAATCGCTACAACCTGGATATCCTACCTCCTATACGATTTGGACTGAGTCGGAATTGCAGGAAGTATAAGATAGACTATATATGCCTATTCAAGTCCATCGACCTTTGAAACCGCTAATGAAACCATAGTTTAACATTGCACAGGAAAACATTTTCATAACAGTAGTAATAAAGTAACTAGGTAAGCACGTTTTCTCTCCTGATATCTCCAACTCTTTTTATTTTCAGTATTTAATTTTATTGTTATTTTAAATTCCTTTCAATTCAAATCAAAAACCATTTTCTATACATAACATTTCAAATTAAAACTAATTACAACTTAGCTCTTGGGACGACCTCGGATTTACCATTCTATACTACTCACGATCGGGTTCTCTGTCCGTTAGTGCCTTGTCTGGTAGATCGAGTTTTATAAATTTAAAACTTGGAAAAATATATTTTAAAATAAAATACGCATCAGACTTCGTCATTATTTGCTTTAAACCTTTCCCAAATTAATCTTACTTAAAGAGTACCTTAAATCCCACTTTACTTAGATAGGTCAAGATACCTCTCAAAAGCTTACACACGAAAAGTATGATCAGGTTTCAAATTTGATCACTAGAATTCCTTCCAACTTTCCCCGTGATCATTCATGATCTCTCACCTTCCTATTAGCCTTTCTAACGAAATAGTATAATCGCTCAACTCAAATACATTTCAAGTTTACAGAATATACCAACTAAATTGTACACTAACCCTCACAAGGAAATGGGTGTCCGCCCTAACATAAGCGACCAATCATAACATAACTACGCACAGGTAATTGTGCTCACTAGTACTGATCTTATCCATCCAACCGATAATAACACAAAATACTGCTAATCACAAAAAAATCTAATCAAAGTTTCCTTCACTATCATCAAAATGATTTTAATACAAATCATCTAACGACTAATAAGGATTTGGTCATAACTACCACTATTCGAAAACGAAACTTTTATAATCATAATACCAACACTAACTGACGCTACTCGGTTTAGTGATATACACAAACTACTAATCAAACCTTATACATCCTACACATCTCCTCTGGGATCTTGCCCTCTCCTTATACTATCAACAATCTTAGCCAAATCCAATAGCGCACTCCTCTCCTCTACGATCTGTAATCGCAAATCTCGGTTCTTCATCTACGTATCACTAATGACATGCCACAAAGCTGCTCTATGTGCATCCATTTGACCTGCCCATGACTCCAAGGCTAATACTGGTCACCAAATCACTCCAAAAGTCACTACAACCCTCTCCTGCTCATGCTCTAGACTCCTAAATCGATATCACTGAGAGAAGATCTCATCCCTGACTGCCCCTGACCTAGTAAACAACTCCCATATATCCCTATCATATCTCTCAAACAAAGTAGGTGATAGCTCCCTTAATCGTTTAATCATATTGTAGTTCATGAGTCAACCCTCACTGCATCTCAACCCGGCACCCAACTCAGTCAAAAAATCCTCAGCCTCAAGCCGTTAGAGGGTGAAGCTACCAAGCATGGAATAAGTCAGTGTATCATGGCGGTGATGAAATAGGCTGAAAGCGAATCTCGATAAAGATGTTGGAGAAATAATGAATAAATAAGAACGTCCACTTCAAGAGATGGCGGTCTGTTTTGAATAGGTGGTGCTGTGGTGGGTAAGTCGAACATCAATGTAAACCCTATCATCCTCTGGGTCTATCCATGTAGTGAGTGTGGGCTGCCTAAGTGCCGACACTCTCTCTGGTCTCTTAGGATCTGGTACAGATCCAGAACTCTAACTTACGTCGAATACACTAGCATCTGACCTTTCCCCCAATGCTATCTCCACTAGCTCTCAATGTCTTATAACGCCAATCCTAGAGCCACCACGCTGTCTCTATAACTAGACTAGCCCACCCGTGCTGACACTTAGGTACACCCGTCCATCCCCTCCTAAATCAAGACTCTCACGTCTCATACCAGGGACCCTCTTCCCCCATACTAAGCACCCTGCGACTCCTGCATCAGGACCCTCATCCTCTGCAGTAGGACCCTCGTCCACTGCGTCCTCGCTCTTACTATCAGAATCTGAACTCTCCTCTACCTCCTCGTCCTCATCCTACTCCTCATCATCCTCTACTAATTAAGATGTACCCCGATAACGCTTCTATAAAGGAAGGTCTGTGGTATGATGACGTGAACGCTCGCTAAGAGCGACATAAACCTCATACAGAACCTGAATCGAACATAGCTGCACCTCGGCTATATTGACAGAGAGAACTAGTGTGACATCACAAACCGGAACACGCACGACCAATAAATATGACTGCTGTCCTACACCGGAGAAATGATAACAAATGGTGGGGTAGTATGGGTAAGCGGGTGATCTAGTGAAAGTGGTGCAGTGAAATCTGGTGACGTAGGTCTCGCACCAGATGTGTCAGAATCCACTAACTAAAAAGTTGATTCAAATGGCTAAAATTGACACTCAACTTAATGTAGCAGATCTTCTTACAAAAGGTTTTGATGCTGGTAGATTTCAATACTTGGTCTCAAGTATTGGAATGCTCAATCCCTAAGGCCCAAATCTCTTGTTTGTTTTGTAAAGTTTGTTAAATGTTAGTACTGTTAAGTTTTTGTAAATTAATACTGCTAGTTCTAATCAGTACTGCTAGTTATATTTAAAACTGTTTGTTAAAACTGTTACTTATAGTTAGTACTGATGGTTATTTCTATGTATCTATGTTAATCCTGTTAGTAACACTTAATTCTTTTACACAAGAAACATGTTTAGATTATGTTTTTCTTGGTTTTAAGCTAACTTTTTCAGGATAAACAATGAAGTGTGAAATTTGTTACTCCATAATGTATTATTTGCGGGGAGGCAAAATGTTGGTTGTTCTTGAAGTAGTGGTTGTGACACCACACAACAAATGGTCATCAGTTCACCATGTCTAATAGACATCAAGAATTGACTAGTCCAGAGCAAACGGCTATTGGTAAAGACTTCTCAAATCCGTTTATAGTTGATAGTTTACTCAAAACTATATGGTTATCATTGCACCATGTTTTACTAATGAAGCAATGGCTAGTCCAAAGCAAACGGCTATTGGTAAAGACTCCTCAAATCCGTTTATGGCTGGTAGTTTGCCAAAAACTACACTTTGTGTGAATTTGTGAGCTAAAACAAAAGAGAGAATTGGTGAGCTCAAAAACAGAAAGAGAGCTGTGTGAAAAAAATAGACAGAGTGAAAAGTGAGCCAAAAGAATTGAGAGATGAATTGTGAGCCTAAAAACAGAAAGAGATATTGTGTGCAGTTATTCTTTTAGTCATACAAACCTTTGGAGTTTGTACTGCTTATGGGTGGAGAAGTTAATACTGCTAGGCATATTTTAGTACTGCTAGGCCAAAGTTAATACTGCTGGATGACCGTTAGTACTGTTTGGGCCTAACAGATTTTTCATTAATTAATAGAGCCGTTGAGATATTTCCGCCAAATACCTATGGAATAGGGGTTTGACCAATTGGACTTTCGTGCATCTACTATATATTCAAATGATTTATTCACGATAACTTCAAATTTCTTTATATTGGTCAACTAATATCTCTCTGTTTTCTCTATTAAATTGCAATTAACTTTCTCCAGCCTTCATACTTACATACACGATCATATCCCACTCTATTACTCACAGTTTTACTCATGGCAAGTTTGGATTTTTGTGACAAGCACAACATGGTAGCGTTTCTGGAAAAATCTACGGGAAGTGCAGGGTTTCATCAGATAATAGATTTTCTCAATCAAAGTCACATTTGCTATGCACTCACCAAGAAGCCAGAGGTTTGTGTCTCCTTTATCAAACAATTTTGGAGGTCTGCTGAGGCTTCTACTGATGATAATGGAGAAGTCAAGATAAATGCTACTATTGATGGTCACTCACTGTCTATCACCGAAGGTTCTTTACGGCGACATCTCAAGTTGGCTGATCAAGATGGTATTACTTCTATTCCAACTACAGAGATCTTTGAGCAATTGGCGCTTATGGGATATCAACACTGACTCAGATAAGTTAACCTTTCAAAAAGGTGCCTTTTCAACCTCAATATGGAGGTTCTTATCATAATATTCTTCATTGCCTAAGCCCAAAGAAGACTGCTTGGGAGCAGTTTAGTAGTAATATTGCAGCTGCTATTATATGTTTAGCCACCAATAGGAAGTTTAATTTTTCTAGGATGATCTTTGAGCACATGGTGTCTAATATCTCTAGTCCCCATAAGTTTTTGATGTACCCTAGGTTCATTCAGATATGCCTAGATATGCAGAGACACCAACTTCAACAACACACAAGAATATATCCTGTTCCATCTCTTAGTATGAAAGTGTTTAGTAAAAGAGAGGTCTACCAGATTTTCAAGCCAAGATTGTTGCTTTATTCCCCAATATGTTAGATGTTACTGAACCCTCAACTTCACCTTCCAGAATCACATCTTCACCTTCCCCTACACCTTCACCTTCACCTGAACCTACCCCTGCTCATACACCAACACCTACACAACCATCACCTACTCAACCCTCACCTACACAACCATCACCTACTCAACCCTCACCCACACAACCATCACCAACACAACATGGAACAGAACACCATCTTCCTACACCCCATGACTCACCTCTCCATGTTGTTCACTCACATGGAAGTGATGAGGGTAGTTTGAAACTTCAAGAATTGATGAATTTAGTTACAACACTTTCTGACAGGATTGGAGTTTTGGAGGCTGACTTGATGAAGACAAAGAAAACCTATAGTTCTGCTTATACTAAGCTTATTCTCAGGGTCAAGAAGCTAGAGTCTCAGATAAAGATTGGGAAAGCAAGGAGACAAGCTAGGGTTGTTCTTTCAGATGATGAAGCCTTTGAAGATGATTCTTCCAAACAGGGGAGGAAGTTATCTGATGAAGAGGTTCAAGAAAAAGCAAGTACTAACACTGAACTATTCATTCAAGAAGTGACTCCAACTGAAGTTATTCAAGATTAAGAAGCAGGAAAAGCAATGATTGAATGTTAGTACAGCTGGTCAAAGAGAAAAGGTACTGTCTAGTGAAGGAAGTTCCAATAGTTATGAACTGCGAGTAACACCTTAGTACTGCTGGAGGAACTGTTACCTATTCAAGAAGGAGTGCAGAGAAAAGATCAAGACAAGATAAAGGAAAAGCCATAATGATAGAGGAAGAGCCCAAGAAGAAGTCTAAGAAGGAGCTTGAGCAAGAAAGGTTGAGTTATGCTGAAGCAATCAGACTTAAAGAGCAAATGAATGAGGAACAAAGAGCTCAGATTGCAAGAGATGAAGAGATTGCAAGACAATGGGATGAAGAGGAAAGAAAAAGAGCTATGGATGAAGCCAAGTCTGCTAAGAAGATAGATTGGAATGATCCTTCAGTCATCAGATATCATACTCAAAAATTGAAGCCAAAGACAGTTGCCCAAGCAAGAGAAATATGATCAAATATGTTGAAGAATAATGGGAACTACAGGAGAGATCCGTAGACTTTAAGGAAGTCTTACAATGACATGATGTGCCAATCTTTGAAAAGGTTTGGGATTTTAATCAAAATATTGAGCCTATGGATGCAGAGCATGGAAGTGAAAAGCAAAAGTATCCTGCAAAAGAAAAGTCTCCTAAAAAGGTTGTGGAAGAAGAGGTTGATACATAAGAAGAGTTGAAAGAAGTTGTTAAAGAACCTGGAGCAAAGAGAAAGAAGTCTATTCCTAGAAAAAGCATAAGGAAGAGACAAAAGTTGGAGGAAGATGCTGAGAAGGAAGAACTCAAAGGTTTGTTAGACATTAACCAAGGAAAGATTGTCCTATAGAGTCAAGCTATATCTACAAAGGTTCCAATTGTGGATTGAAGACTTATGTTTACAAGACCTTTCATGTATTATCAAGTTTTCAGAGGAGATGGCAGTTCAAAGAATTATAAAATACTGAGTGAGATGCTTGAAGACTTTGATAGACAGGATGTAGAAGAATTATATAGATTAGTCAAGGAAAGATATAGTACTTCAAGACCAGAAGGATTTGATCTGATGCTTTGGGGGGACTTACACACTTTGTTTGAGCCTGATGAAGATGATGAGATTTGGAAAGATCAGCATGAATACAAGTTGTTAAGCTGGAGATTATATGATTTTAGTGGTATACACATTTTGTTGATGGAGAATGGATTAGCAATTCATATGTTGACAGAGAAGAAGTATCCTTTAAGCCAAGAGATGTTGACAAAGATGTTGAGTAGAAAATTGGAGGTAGATCATGAGAGTTCACAGGCATTTGAACTCCTAAGGTTTATAAGATCTCAAGTGCAGAAGTGACAGAAATGTTTGAAAGAATCATCAGCAGAGGAAGAAGACTAGAAGATTTTATTCAGAAGAAACTTGATGATTTGAAGGACAATCACAAGTTTAGGGGAGGATTGTTAGGAATAAATCTTCACAAGACTTAATACTGCCAACAGTACTAAAGGAGTTAGTACTGCCAGTACAAATCTTAGTACTGCCAGTGTTACTTAATACTGCTAGTAGAAGGAGTTAGTACTGCTGATGGTCAAAGCTGCTGAACTGAAGATAAGAATGCATGGAGATTATTTCGGAATGTTTATATTTGAATTGTAACTGAACCTAAATGATAGGCTGATATCTTTGTAAAGGGCTCCTTGTATTCTATAAAAGGAGATCCTAAGTTTAGAATAGACATACCTTTCAAGTGATAGAAATACTTAGAGAGAAAATTTGTAATAGCTTCAAGGTTTGTAACCCCAGTACTTCAAGAGTACTCGTATTAAATTAATAATAATGATGCAGTATATTTGTGTTTCATTGTTAGTTTTGGTCATTACTGTTCCCATTAATAAACTTCTCTAGAGGTATCAAGCGTTGGTAGATTCGCGGGCGGGCAAACACATTGGTAAAACATCAAAGTCTCAATCTTTGTTATTTTTGATTCTTCAAAGGTAACAAACTCTTTACTACGTAAAGAATTGATCAAGGTGTGGGATCAACAAGTGGTATCAGAGCCTGTGCTTTGAGAAACTTTGATCTAGGGAAAATAGAGTTAGAAAATTCACAGAACAATGCGTTTTGCAAAGCTTCCCATGCTACAAAAACTAGAGAAGTATGAGACGGGGAAATCATAATCAAGCAATACTTTCAGATCCAAGATTATGCATTATGGGAGGTAATAGAAAATGGAAATTTGTGGGTACCTATTCCTGTAACAACACCAGAATTTGGTCCATCAACAGCATTGAAGATGACTATGCCCTCTACTACTGAAGAAAAGATTTGCAAGAAGAATGATGTAAAAGCCAGAAAGTCTTTTTAATACACCCACCCCCCCCCCCCCCCCCTCATGGCACTCCCCATATGACATCACCTTACCTTTTACCCAGTATGTTTTGATGCTCAATCAATTTGTTCTATAAACGTTTGGAGGCAATGATTGCAACAAAAGACACAAAAGCCGTACAAAGCACAGTATGAACACTTTAATGCTACCAGCTCAGAATCATTAGGACTCTAATCTTAAACCAGGCTTCAAAAAGCTTGTTTCGTAATTGGCAATTCTGGGTGTAGATACAACTCCAGAAGATCTAAATGTTAATTTTGAGAATCTTTACCTTTAGAATGGGAAACACATGTGTATCTGGAATGAACCAACCAACTTTGAAACAATGGGTTTTGGATGATTTAGAACAACAATTTTAAAATTTATTAAACAAAAGGTTAAGAGAACTGTGCTGCTAACAAAGATGATAAGAACTTGGCATTTCTAACATTTTACTTCCAGTCCAAGGCAGACTAATACTATTAATACTGTAACACGGAGTTAGTACGGCATACCAAGGTTATTAATACTGCTAGTTAGCTGAAACTATGTACTTGCTCGGTTTTAGTGATCCACAGTTTTATGCATTCTTGTCCACTCAACCTTAAGGATCTGAATTAGTTCATGAAGATCTTGAGCAACTTCATAATGATGATTTGGAAGAAATAGATCTAAAGTGGAATATGGCACTACTAAGCATGAGGGCAAGAAAGTTCTATCAGAGAACTAGAAGGAAGATCATCATTGATGGAAGCAGTACTGCTGATAAGATAACTCAAAAGTTAGAATGTTTCAACTATCATAAAATGTACATTTTGCGAGAAGCAAGCACCAAGAAGTAAATACAACAAAAATTGGGAATCACGGAAGCTCATCAAAGGCAGTAAGGACCTGACGTTGCTTCTAAAAACGGCAATGTGTGCTATGATGGTGCCTGGAATTTGATTAGAGAGACATGGCAGAGGAGAAATTCAAGCAAACATGGCTCTCATGGCATTCACAGATTCTGAGGTATCAAATGATAAATCTTGTTCTAAATCTTGTTTGCAAAATTATGAAGCTCTAAAGAAACAGTATGATGATTTACTTGTTAAATTAGATGATACTGGTTTTAAAGCAGCTACATATAAAAGAGGTTTATCAATTTTAGAAGCACAAGTAGTTAAATATAAAGAATCTAAAGTCCTTTTTTCTGAGGAAATTGCTTTGCTTAAAAGAAGTGTAGGTCACAAAGAATATCTAATGGGATTACTTAAGACTGAACTTGAAAAGGTTAAGGAAGAAAAGGAGGGGTTTGAGTTTAAGATTGCAAAGTTTGAAAAATCATCAAAAGACTTAGATCAGTTGTTAGCAAGTCAGATAACTGACAAAAGCAAAAAGGGATTTGGCTACAATGCTGTCCCCTCACCTCATCCTTTGATTCTAAATAGACCAACACCTTTAGACTTATCTTATTCAGGTCTTGAAGAATTCAAACAACCTGAGGTAAATGAGTATAGTTCTAGGGATTCAAGTTTAAAGCCAACCACTATTGTGATAGGAGAGTCAGATCATTCTAAGAGAAAAAACTGAATGATTCTTTAAAACAACAACACAAGACAGTTTACAGAACAACTCTGTTAAGATCTCACTAAGTTAGAAAAGATTTAAAAGAAAAGTTTTTCTATCCTGCTAATCATGTTAGGGAAGAAGAACCTAAAAAAGCTAGAGAGAATAATGATGCTCTAATTATTGAAGATTGGGTGTCAGATGATGAGGAAGAAGTTGAGCCTATCCCTAAGGTAGAAAAGAAAACTGCTATACCTACTGCTACTAAGAAAGAGTCAGTTAAACCTGAAAAACCAATTAGAAGGTCAATTAGGTATGCAGAGATGTACAGGTCACAGGGACCTAGGGGGAACCAAAGGAATTGGAATGGTCAAAAATCCAATCAATTAGGATGTAACTTTGTTTTTAATAACAAGGCATGTTTTATCTGTGGAAGTTTTGATCACATTCAATACAGTTGTCCTAATGCTCACAAACATATGGTTCCAAGAGCAGTCTTAATGAAGACTGGCCTAAAAACTGTTAATAATGCAAGGCCTGTTAATATTGTTAGGTCTGTTAACACTGCCAGACCTTTTAGTACTGCTAGGGCTTTTAATACTGATAGGCCTTCTTATAATGCTCACCCAATATCAACAGTTCTTTGTGCTAGACCAAAGATACATTTTCAAAATCAAGCCACCATCAACAATTCATAAAGGACCCTTTTACAGAAAACTCATTAACAAAAAGGTCTAATAATCAAAATATTAATACTGGTAGACAAACTGTTAATACTGTTAGGCCAAATGTTAATACTGTCAGGCAAGGGGATTAATGCTGTAGCCCTCATCATGTTGGGTTGGAGACCTATCAAACCCAATAGTGCATCAACTAGTCTTTAACAAATTAATTTACATTGATGCACCGAGGCAATCCAAGTCAGTAATGGCTTGGGTCCCCAAAGATAACTAACTTCATAAATTTTATGGTGCAGAGCAATTCACAGCTAAATGATAAAGGATTTGTAGATAGTGGATGGCTCAAGTACATTCGGAAACATAGCTCATCTTTTCCGATTTCAAAGACTTTTTTGATGGAGGTTATGTTACTTTTTGGTGGAGGAGCAAATGGAGGAAGAATTACAGGCAAAGGTACTATTAAAACTGATAAACTTGATTTTGAAGATGTATACTTTGTCAAAGAGTTGAAGTTCAACCTTTTTAGTGTCTCACAAATGTGTGACAAAAAGAACTATGTTCTTTTTACTGACTCTGAATGTCTTGTTCTATCTCCTAATTTTAAGTTGCCTGATGAAAATCAGATATCTTCTTTAAAATTCCTAAGTCAGAATAAACATGTACAGTATTGATAAAAAACATAGTTCTAAAGATGGTTTTAACTTGTCTAGTTGGCAAGGCTACATCTGAGGAATCAATGTTATGGCATAGGAGGCTTGGTCATGTAAAATTTAAAAATATTAATAAACTTGTCAAAGAAAATCTTGTAAGAGATTTGCCTTTAAAAAGATTTGAGAATGACCAAACTTGTGTTGCCTGTCTTAAAGGCAAGCAACATAGAGTCTCTTGTAAGACCAAGGCCTTTAGTCCCATTACTAAGCCATTGTTTATGCTACACATGGATCTTTTTGGTCCAACTTTTGTTAGTAGTTTAATGCATAAAAAATACTGCTTGGTAGTTACTGATGATTATAGTAGATTTTCATGGGTTTTCTTTTTAAGAACTAAGGATGAAACTAGTGAGATCCTTAAAAACTTTATCAAAGAGATAGAAAATCTAGTGGATAAAAAAGTTAAAATAATCAGAAGTGACAATGAGACAGAATTTAAAAACAATGTGATGGATGAGTTCTGTAGAGAAAAAGGTATCAAAAGAGAATATAGTGTAGCAAGGACACCTCAGCAAAATGGTGTAGCTGAAAGAAAGAATAGGACTCTCATTGAGGCTGCTAGAACAATGTTAGCTGACTCTAAGTTACCTATAACATTTTGGGCAGAAGCTGTTTCTACTGCTTGCTATGTACAGAATAGGGTCTTAATAGTCAAGCCTCATAACAAGACTCCTTATGAACTCTTTAGAGGTATTAAACCATCTAGAGTTTCCCATGGAAACTATTGATGCCATGTTACTATTCTCAATACCTTAGATAAGTTGGGCAAGTTGATGGAAAAAGTATGAAGGTTTCTTGTTGGTTATTCCTTAAGTAGCAAGCTTTTAGGGTAAACCACATTAGAACCAAAAGATACAGGAAAACCTTACATGTTGGTTCTTAGAGAATAAACCTATGTTAGAAGGAAATGGTCCAAAGTGGCTGTTTGATCTGATTCCTCTCACCCACTTCAATGAATTATTACCATGTGCAGGGACTTTTTCTAATGTTTCTGTAGGTATACAAGGAGTTTCTGAGTCCAGCACATCCTCTCAACAAGATCAAGATTGTATTGTCATGCAAATTTGGAAGGATGCTTCATATTTTGATGATGCTTCACTCAAATCTGTTGCTGATACACAAATACAAGATCAAGATGGAACTCATGATGATTGCAGTCTTCAGGATAATGGTACTGTTGATCAACAAGTTAATACTGCCAGTCCAGAAGTTAATACTGGTAGTAGAGAAGTTAGTACTGCTGTTCCTGAAGTTAAATACTGCTACTCCTGAAGACTTGATGGGACCAATTCCTACAACTGAAGACACACAAGTGGTGGACCAAGAAATTGAATTGGGGAACAGTTCACCATCTTATGCAGTTTCTTCCACTCCTCATACAAGAATTCACAAAGATCATCCAATTGATCATGTGATTGGTGATATGCAGTCTTCTATTCAAACAAGAAGGATGACAACTTCTTACTCTGAACTAGGATTTCTTGGTGCCATATATGAAGAAAAGACTCACCAGGACCTTCATACATGTCTTTTTGCTTGTTTCCTATCTCAAGAAGAACCAAAAAGAGTTTCTAAAGCTCTTAGTGATCTTGCATGGGTAAAAGAAATGCAGGAGGAACTCCTACAGTTCAAACTGCAAAATGTATGGGTTCTTGTTGACTTGCCTAAAGGTCACATGGCTATTGGTACAAAGTGGGTCTACAGAAACAAGAAAGATGAAAGGGGAATTGTCATCAGGAACAAAGCAAGACTTGTTGCCCAAGGACATACTCAAGAAAGGGGGCAATTGACAAATGACGGTTCTTTGCTCCATGGCTAGAGAATTGAGGCAATAAAGATATTCTTGCTTAAAGCTTCTAAAAATGGGTTTTTATAGTCTACCAAATGGATGTCAAAAGTGCTTTCCTATATGGTCAAATTGAAGAGGAGGTGTATGTATGTCAACCTCTAGGTTTTGAAGATCTTGACCATCCTGATAAAGTTTATAAAGTTATGAAAGCACTATATGGACTTCATCAAGCACCCAGAGATTGGTATGACACATTGGCCACTTATCTTTTGAGCAATGGATTTCAAAGAGGACAGATTGATCAAACTTTATTCATCAAAAGTCAAAAGGGGCATATATTGCTTGTTCAAATCTATGTAATGACATTTCCCCCCATTTTTTTGGATCACCAAGAAAGGAGCTTGTGATGAGTTTGAGAAGCTTCTATGAAGGATAAGTATTATCATAAGAGTTCTCTGGGAGAACTCCCCTGTCTTTTAATGGGATTGCAGGTCCCAACAGAAAAAGAATGCATCGTTATGCCCCAAGATAAATATGTCCATGAAATGTTGAGAAAGTTTCACAACACAGATGTAAGTCTGCCTCTACACCACAGATTTGGAAAGCCTTTGGGGGGTTATAGATAGAGATGTTGATGAATGTTGATGAACATCTTTATAGATCTATGATTGGATCTTTGATTATCTTACGCAACCCAGACCAGATATCCATGTTATTGAAGAATGTGCATGGTGCAAGGATTCAGGTTTCCCCAAAAACTTCCCTCATCCTTAGCTGTCCAAAAGAATCTTTAGATACCTTAAAGGCAAACCATCTTTAGGTTATTAGTATTCTAAGGATTCTCCATTGGAGTTAGTTTGCTTACACTGATATGAACTATGCTGGCTCCCTCCACTTGAGAAAGGAAGTCAACCACAAGAGTTGTCAATTTTTTGGGAAATAGGTTAATTTATTGGCAATGCCAGAAACAAACTAGTAGCCACTTCTACAACTGAAAGCTGAATATGGGCTGCTGCAAGATGCTGTGGACATGTTCTCTAGATCCAAAACCATTGCTAGATTTGGTACAATTTTAATGAACACAGTTATTTACATTACAATCCCAGTACGAATCTGTATAATGAAAAAAAAATCTGTTCAACACTCTAAAACAAAACATAAATAGATTAGTCATCACTTTATAAGAGATTGCAATGCTAAAAAAGTTAATTCAAATGGATAAAATGACACTCAACTTAATTAGCAGATCTTCTTAACAAAAGGTTTGATGCTGGAGATTTCAATACTTGGTCTCAAAGTATTTGGACTGGCTCAATCCCTAAGCCCAAATCTCTTGTTTATTTTGTAAAGTTTGTAAAAGTTAGTATTGTTACATTTTTTGTAAATTAATACTGCTAGTTTCTAAATTACTGCTAGTTATAATATTTAAAACTGTATTGTTTAAAACCGTTACTTATAGTTCGTAACTGCTGGTTATTTCTATGTATCTAAGTTAATTGTTAATCTTGTTAGTAACACTTAATACTGTTAAATAAGAAACATGTTTAGATTATGTTTTTCTTGGTTTTAAGCTAACTTTTTCAGGATAAACAATGAAGTGTGTTACTCCATAATGTATTATTTGCGAGGAGGCAAAATGTTGGTTGTTCTTGAAGTGTTGGTTGTGACACCACACAACAAATGGTCATCAGTTCACCATGTCTAATAGACATCAAGAATTGACTAGTCCAGAGCAAACAGCTACTGGTAAAGACTTCTCAAATCCGTTGATAGTTGATAGTTTACTCAAAACTATATGGTCATCATTGCACCATGTTTTACTAATGAAGCAATGGCTAGTCCAAAGCAAACGGCTATTGGTAAAGACTCTACAAATCCGTTTTTAGTTGATAGTTTACTCAAAACTATATGGTTATCATTGCACCATGTTTTACTAATGAAGCAATGGCTAGTCCAAAGCAAACGGCTATTGGTAAAGACTCCTCAAATCCGTTTATGGCTAGTAGTTTGCCAAAAACTACACTTATGTGTGAATTTGTGAGCTAAAACAAAAGAGAGAATTGGTGAGCTCAAAAACAGAAAGAGAGATTGTGTGAAATTCTTCTTTTAGTCATACAAAACTTTGGAGTTTGTACTGCTTATGGGTGGAGAAGTTAATACTGCTAGGCTTATTTTAGTACTACTAGACCAAATTTAGTACTACTGGATGACCGTTAGTACTGTTTAAGTCTAACAGTTTTTTCATTAATTAATAGAGCCGTTGAGATATTTCCGCCAAATTCCTATGGAATAGGGGTTTGACCAATTGGACTTTCGTGATCCTACTATAAATTCGCATGGTTAATTCACGATAACTTCTAA
>BQNB010034443.1:0-50449 GCA_026074375.1 Tanacetum coccineum
TAATAAAATGTTTATTAGACAGCTAGAATCACGGCAATATGGATATTCATATCTGCTCTAGCACTCAGTTACACAATAAAAAATCCCGACAAACTTAGATGCCTTAATAACCATGCAACTTTAACATAATTAGTTTGTCCACTTTCATCTTCAAACTAACAATACAATAAACATTGCAGGAACACCATCGAAGGAAACGATAGACACAGTGGCTGAAACATACGTCACACCAATAACAACCCAGAAAAATGAAGCAGCAGCCAAATAAAAACAGAGGACTAAAGATCCACAACTTCGCAATGACACATACATACTTTTGTTAACGACCATGCTAGATAAAATGTAGTGGATACATTTTGTAAACGATCAGCCTAAGAAACATGTAACCTGCAAACAACCGTGCTTGCCACAACATGAATTACACCAACGTTAGGAACGCTCTTTTGTATGCGAGTTTTAGAAGTGCTCTTTTAAAAACATAGACTATTGTAATCTAACGCAATATGTTTTCTTGCTTGATCTGAGGACACACGACGACTACTATGAAACATCCGTCCTTAACGAACAACTCAACCCGCGCTACGCAGTGGAGCGCGGGTTGAAAACCTTGTTTTATTAAAAGGCAGCACTGCCTATTAAATGCTCATTTAATGTTCTCTTCCTCCAACCTGGTCGACCCGCCGGAAACATCGCCGGAACCAGCCGGTCGCCGTAATCCGCCTGAAATGTTGGCTTGACCCGTGTTTGATTCGTTTGCATTTAATACTCCTCATACGTGTCTTTCTCTGCTCTCTCCTCACAAACTCACTTCTTCTCTCTCCACCGAGTCTCCCATCCACCGTTTCACTTTATATACCTCTCTTTTCTCTATTTTTATTCTCTAATTCAAAACCCACATGCAATATTGATTAAAAAAACAGAAAAGCAAGGATTATATCTATTGATTTAAGAATAAGGTATGACAAAAACATTTAAATCTGTTTTTTTTGTTTGATTTTTAGGCAATTAAGAAGTAGATAACCGACATGAAGTAGATAACCAGCTTGGGTGTGTTGTTTGCAGCCGTTTATAGTTAGGTGAGATTTTTATTTATTTTGTGTTATTGGTAATTAAGATAGTGAGTTTGTGTTTGGGGTTTAAAGATTGTGTTTTTGGTGAATCAATAGATATAAAATCTTATGTAGGTGATTTAAAAATTGTGTTTTTGGTTGGTTTGCTTTGATGGTATTTGTTAGCCTTAATTTTTATATAAGTCGAACAAGAATGTTATCGGTTTTATTAGTCGTAATTAGTCTTGTTAAGTAATAGGCTAGTCGGGTTCAATGGGCTTGGATTGTAATCTAATATTGTCCGTGTTTCGGGCTCAAAGCCCAAGAAAAGCCAAGCCTGGCCCAAGTTAGAAAGCCCACATGCCACTCATGGCTCAAGGGTATAAATAGAACCCTCTCCACACATGGAGAGGGCTCTCCACACATGGAGAGGGTGTTGGTTACCATTTCATAATTTGTGTGTGTGTGTAATCTTCCACCTCTTTATTTCTCTCTAATAATCTTTCACTTTCCTTATCTCTTTTCTATCTTTATTTTGCTTATTGGTATTCTCTTGAAGATGAGGTAGATAATCTTAAGTCTCAAATGGAAACTCAAAAAACACAGTTTTTGAATGAAATCGACCGTCTTTCAAGGGAATATTACTATGCTGATCACATGAATGCGATACTTGGAATATACACAGACTTAGATGAATTCACTGATTTGCAATGTGATTACGGAGAAACCTTGGAAAAGTGTGAACGTCTTGAAAAAGAGCTTTCAAAGAGTAAAACAATGTCAAAGAATTTTGAATCTCTTCAGAAACATGCGATTAATCTTGAACTTGATTTACAACATTGTAAAGAAAAGATAAAACAAGACAAATCTTTCAAAGAAAATCAGTCAAACGTAATTGTAGGATCGTTATTCCTTAATGAAACACTGATATACTGTCAACTATGCGGAATCTAGTTGGCAGTTGCAATAAGTGAGTTGAAGAAACTCATAGAAAAGATGAAAGGAAAATCTGTGGAAACTAAGTTTGAAAAATCATCGGTTATTCGACAACCGAATGCTTTTAAAAGTCAAAGACAATCCATTTTAGGTAAACCAGCTATTTTTTCAGATTCTCTTGCAAAGAAAGATTTCTCAAAGTCAAAGACAGTTACCAAACAAAATGTGTCAAATGATTTTTCAAAACCAGTCACTGCACAGATTTTGCCTCAGAATAGGTTGCCAATTGTCAAGAACACAAATGTGATCGCACCAGGAATGTATAAAGTGCACACAAAGACTAATCAAACTAGAACACCTCAGTTGCATCAAGACATTAGGAAACCTAACAAACGTGTGTCTTTCTCTACAGGAGTAATTCCCAATACTAGTGTTAGCAGACCACAGCTTAAGAGCAATCATCTGGAAGATAGAGTCATGTCTAACAATAGTCAAGGGAAGAAGCAAGAAGTAGAAGACCACCGTAGGAAGTTTAAGTTTTCAAATAATAAAACGTCTGTAACTGCGTGTAATGACAGTTTGAATGCTCAGACCTCGAATGTTAACTTTGTCTGTGTTACTTGTGGAAAGTGTGTGCTGAATGACAATCATGATTTGTGTGTTCTACATTATATCAATGGCGTGAATAAAAAATTTTTTTTTTTTTTGTGAATTCTAGGACTAGACAACCAATGGCTGTGCCTGTTCGTACTACAAAACCCAAGCATAATGTGAACCAATCTGTTGCAACATCCAGTAAGAAAACCGTTGCAACAGACTCCACTGTCAAGAAATCTAGAAACATAACTAGGAAGTTATATGAGCAAGTTAGTAAGACATGCAGTTGGTGGTATCCTAAGTATACACCATCTGGATACAAATGGAAACCTAAGTCTCAAAAAGGAAATGTTAACCCAAACGTTAGTATGCCTCTAGGAAATGCATCTAGAACTGCTAATATTTTGGAACATAAGACTCCTAGGTGTTCCACTGTGTCCAATACTCCATTGTCTTCTAATTCTTTTGCAGCTCGTCGAGATAATTCTATTCATCGTAGACTCTGGGTGCTCAAAGCACATGACCGGAAATCTCAAGCTTCTAACTAATTTTGTGGAGAAATTTCTGGGAACGGTGAAGTTTGGAAATGATCAAATTGCACCAATTCTTGGTTATGGAGATCTGGTTCAAGGTGCTATTACGATCAAACGGGTTTATTACGTCGAAGGGCTTAATCATAATTTATTCTCCGTTGGTCAATTCTGTGATGCGGATTTGGAAGTTGCTTTTCGGAAGTCTACCTGTTACATCCGTGATTTGAAGGGAAATGATCTTCTCACAGGTTCTCGTGGCACAGATTTGTATTCCATTACTCTTCAAGACTCAACTTCTCCCAATCCAATTTGCTTAATGGCTAAAGCAACATCGTCTCAAGCATGGTTATGGCATCGTCGTCTATCTCATTTAAACTTCGACACCATCAACTTGCTTTCAAAGAATAATATTGTGAATGGCCTTCCAAAGCTGAAATTCGTCAAAGATCATCTGTGTTCTTCTTGTGAGTTGGGGAAAGCAAAAGAAAGTTTTTCATACTAAGACTACCTCGAGCTCAAAAGACGGTTACAACTTCTACCATTGGACTATGTGGTCCAATGCGAAGTAGAAGCATTAATGTGGAAAGAATATGTTCTTGTAATTATTGATGACTTCTCCATATACTTGGGACCTACTTCCTTAAGGTCCATAGACGAAACACCTGGAGTTCTCATGATTTCCTCAACTTGGTCCAAAAGAGGCTTCTGCTCAAGTGACATCAGTTCGAACTGACAAAGGCACGGAATTTCTTAATTAAAATCTCCTTCTGCATACTTTGCAAAAGAGGAATAGACACGAAAAGTCATCTGCTCGGAACACCTGACAAACGGCGTTGTCGAAAAGACGGAACCGGACTCTTGCTGAGTGCTGCTTGTCAATGCTAAGCGCCGCTAAAGTTCCTCTGTTCTTCTGGGCTGAAGCAATTGCAACAGCATGTTTTACTCAAAACCGTTCACTTGTAATTCCTCGACATGAGAAAACACCTTATCATATCATCAATGCCCGGAAACCGTCAGTCAAGTTCTTTCACATCTTTGGTTCTCTATGCTACATCATCAGAGATGGTGAAAATCTTGATAAAATGAAGGAAAAAGGTGATGCATGTATTTTTGTTGGGTATTCTACTCAGTCAAAGGCTTACAGGGTATTTAACAAGAGAACAAGAATGATAGTTGAAACAATTCATGTTAACTTTGACGAATTGCCTCAGATGGCGTCAGATCACGTCAGTTCTGACCCCAGTCCACAATGTTCAACAACGGTACTTGAACAAGACAGTTTAAGTCCCGGTCCACAAAGTCAAGAAAATGTTCCTCAAGTTGCTGAGACAGTAACAACGTCAAATGAGCTGGAATTGCTATATAGTCCGATGTTCAGTGAATTACTCAATGGAAATTCTCCTGTTGTGTCAAAGTCTTCCGCTGTACATGCTGCTGATAATCCCGATAAACGTCAACAACATAACACAACTCACACTTCTACAACAACCGATGTTGCAGATCCACCTCCATGTACAATTCATTCAACACTTCAAACTCCAAACTCAAGTACAAACTATCCACTGCACATGAGAACATATTCAAGCGAAACAAATACAGCAAAATGCACATTTGTCGACGATGAATTTATCAACATCTTCTAGTACACGGTACAGGAAACAAGGGGAGACTTCGTCTGTCATGTTGTTACGTTCAAAATGCATACTTTCTATAACATCATCCTCGCACACAAGATGGACAAAAGATATCCTTTAGCACAAGTATTGAAATCCGTTGAATCAGTGAGAAAAGACGTCAGGCTAGAAAACAGATGCGAGATGTGTATGTTCACCCTCACCGTGAGTCGAAACCGAACAAAGAACATCACAAGAAGCATGGCTGATTCGCATGATTGAATCAATGCAGGCAAGAACTCATCAGTTTGATCGAGTAGATGTATGGGGAATTAGTCGACAGAACACTTTGCAAATGTTCATTAACTTAAAATGGCTCTTGGAAAAAAACGTGATGGTGGAAAATACTATCATTCGCAACAAATCTCGTCTTGTGGCTAAGGGATATGCTCAAAAGAAGGAATTGATTTCGAAGAGTCATTTGCACCAGTTGCTCGGTTGGAAGCTGTACGATTGTTCATTGCGTTTATTGCTGGTACACAATATCATTACAGTGTACAAATGACGTTAAAACAGCATTTCTTTACGGACCTCTAAAAGAAGAAGTGTACGTAAACCAACCAGATGGATTTGTTGACCCATATCATCCTGACAAAGTTTACCGTCTCAAGAAAGCATTATATGGTCTCAAACAAGCACCAAGAGCGTGGTATGATGAACTCTCCAACTTCCTGGTATCCAACGGATTCTCAAAAGGTTCTATTGATCCAACTCTGTTCATAACTAAACATGGGGAAGACATACTGCTTGTGCAAATTTACGTTGATGACATAATTTTTGGTTCTACGAACCCAAATCTTTCAAAACGATTTGGAAAACTCATGCACAACAAGTTTGACATGTCTATGATGGGGGAGCTAAAATTCTTTTTAGGAATTCAGATCCACCAATCCCCTCGTGGTATCTTTATAAACCAAGCTAAGTATGCTCAAGAGATACTTAACGTGGTATCTTTATAAACCAAGCTAAGTATGCTCAAGAGATACTTAAAAAGCATGGTATGACCTCATGTGATAGCATTGGTACACCAATGGCTACAAAACACCTTGATGCTGACTTGAGTGGTACTCCGATCGACTAAACAAAATATCATAGTATGGTCGGAGCACTCATGTTCCTAACAGCAAGTAGACCAGATATTGTACATATAACATTTTATTGTGCTTGCTATCAAGCGAAACCGACTGAGAAACATCTCACCGCGGTTAAGCGGATCTTTCAGTACCTTAAAGACTCCATTAACATGGGTCTCTGGTATCCGAAGGACACCGGTTTCGAACTAACTGCTTTTTCAGATTTGGATCACGCGGGTTGTCTCGATTTACGTAAGAGTACATCTGGTGGCATACAATTTCTAGGTGGTGATAAGTTAGTCAGCTGGTCATCCAAAAAGCAGGACTGCACCTCAATGTCTTCAGCAGAAGCCGAGTATGTGTCTTTATCTGCGTGCTGCGCACAAGTTCTATGGTTGAGAACTCAGCTCACAGATTATGGCTTCCACTTTGATAAAATACCTATGTATTGTGACTCAAAGGCAGCCATAGCCATCTCGTGCAATCCAGTCCAACATTCCCGTACCAAGCACATCGATGTCAGATATCACTTCATAAAGGAACAGGTTGAAAAGGGTATTGTTGAATTATTCTTTGTCGGAACTGAATACCAGTTAGCTGACTTGTTTACTAAAGCTTTATCGGAAGATAGGTTTAAGTATCTTGTCAGACGACTCGGTATGAGATGTTTGACTCCAGATGAACTGGAGGTTCTGGCAATTGAATCTGCTTGATCCATCAAACATCAATTTGTAAATATTTTTATTCTCTCTTTATTTTTTATTTATAAAAAATTTTGAAAAAGAAAATACAAAAATATAAAACCAACAAAAAGAAAATAGAAAAATATAAAACCTAGAAAAACAAAATATAAAATCAGAAAATTTTTTTTTTCAAAAATACCAAAAAGAATCTTCTCGACATGTCTCTTGGAATCGATAACATTTACGTACCTAGAAATGTTGATTAACATCGACACGGGCGTGTAAATGAAGTTCGAACAGGAGTTTCAAATGCTTTCAAAACATGTCATTTCTAAAATTTTCTCAATGACTTATGTACATTTCAGTGCATAACTCGGTCTCGAATGTAATAGGGAAGTGTACGCCTCAGTGCGCTTACTCTAAAATAGAAGAGAAGTCTTCTATCATGTTTTTAAAATCGTTGAACACAATTTTTCAAAAAGAACTTTCAATGTCAAAATTGTCTACAATATAATTTGTGGTATTTTTCCATAAAAAGTGGTATTTGTTAAAATTGTGTGTTCAACACTCCCTTCCTCGAATAATTTTCAAAGAATTGTAGTACGCAGAATGTCATTTTATGTGAATCAATTTCTGAGGGGGAGCTTTTTAAAACAAAGCCATTTTAATGTGTCGGATACATCTCATAAATGTCAATTTTATGTATCCAAACACATTCTGTGAAATTAAAATGTGGAAACTTATAATGTCAATTATTAATATACACTGTTCACTAAGGCATCTCACTCCGTCTTCAACATTTTGTGGTGTCATATCAATTTTTCATTCCAATGTCAAGTTTTAATAAATATTGGTATCCCACATATACTGTTGAAGGGGAGCTATCGGAATCTGAATTCATGCAATATCGTGGTATAATTTTTCTCCCCATGGAATTTTTCATGTCAAATTTTAATCAATTGGTATTTCAAATACTAAGTGTTTTATTATTTAAAATAAGGGGAGAAAATGTGATTAAAATATGTTATAGACGAATGTGATCTTTAAGACTCTAAGTGCAACTCTTTCCTTCATGTGCTAAACAATTTCGAATCTCGGAGCACATGTGTAGGGGGAGTATTTGAAAATAACAATGTCAGAAAATGGTTTTATGGTTCGATCTCATACCCAACAACCTATTAATTTCACGACGATTCTGAAGTCATAAGGTGGTTAGGTTAGGTATAAGTCCTACGATCCAACCAGAACCGGAGGGATCTACCCAAGGACACTCCATAGTTAGAAATAGCAGTCCTTAGGTATGATTGGAGATGAATGTGTATAAGGGAAGAATGCCGACTAAGATTGAGCTAACACTGGAACAATCACAACAAGGTGTTAGTAATGACGTCTTGGTAAGCATTGAAGGGGTTGAAGAATGAAAAAGAAATGTATGGATAAAGGGTGAAAAGAAAGAAGCCCTCCTTACACCTTAGGCAGAAACCGGGTCAATACATAATCTATCAAAATCACAATGATGATTGTTGATATTGAAGACGACATCATGGACCCAGTGATGCAATGCACAACCCTTCCCAGCCATTCGGGTTTCTCTCAAAAGAAACTTGTCTCATTTGTCACGGAGATACACACGTTATCTATTGACATCTCACTCCGAGATTGTTAATATTGAATAGGTGGCAGTCTGCTCCAGCCTCCGATTACTAAAACCAAAGTGCACAAATCGAGTCTAGAGCCAGAAGAGATCAAATTATAAATCTCATTAGGACACAATGTCAAAATACACTTGTTGAACACCACAAAGTTCACAAGTTGTAACAAAGAGTCCTACGCATTATCCTTGAGATCTTGCCAGAACATCCGAGTGATACTTAAGTATTCACAGTGAAGATGGAAATCCTGCTTGAGCCAACATCAAACAAGCTCTTGGTAGGTGACTTGCAAGATTCTATATGAATCAAGCTTGTGATAACTGGATATCAATTTTGGTCTAGTAAATGAATTGACGACTTAATCAGAAAGATAGTAACTATCTGATTCACTCTTACCGTGTTGTCTGCTTTGAGACGTTCCGGTAATGAGAACTAGCAAGCATGGTGAATCTAATACATCTGTGTTAGAAGATCCTACGCTTTGAGCTGGAAACCCTGTCAAGGAGATTCTTTGAATCTACCTGATCACAGGTATAGTATTTATACTATAAAATGGGAAACCGGAGGTTAATGCAACCGAAGTCAAGATGAATGACAAAGCCATATTCATCTTTTATTGCTAACTGTCTTATTTCAGGTTTAGACGACGGTGTTGCAGCCTCATTCCAGTGAAGTCGGATTCATAAACCACATGCTCATACTCAAGCTTTCAAAGTCAATCATTCAACGTCAAGATAGTTGATTCTAATCTTCCCCACTATCAAAGAGCCTCAAAGTCAAATAAAGAATCATCAATTGGGGAGATTGTTAGACTTATAATCACTTTTGACAAATAAGATGTAAAATGTATGAGCATGTTGGTCTAGAGCAACAAGTTGATCAAGGAAGTCAAATCAAGATGATTCATGTCAAGGAGGTGATGCAAGATAACGATTCTAAGAACTCAAAGTCAAAAAACATAAAGGCTCAAAATCAGGATCACAAAAGATTAATGATCAAATCCATTCAAAATAAGTACAAGACCAAAACAAAGCACAGCATAAACGTAAAAGTCATATCTCTCAACGTATTCGGTAGTACGGAGGGAGTTAAGTAGAGCCTAAATTAGGGGGAGATTGTTAGCCTTAATTTTATATAAGTCGAACAAGAATGTTATCGGTCTTATTAGTCGTAATTGGTCTTGTATTGTAATAGGCTAGACGGGTTCAACGGGCTTGGATTGTAATCTAATATTGTCCATGTTTCGGGCTCAAAGCCAAAAAAGCAAGCCGGCCAATTAGGAAAGCCCACATTGCCATATGCTCAAAGGGTATAAATAGGACCCTCTCCACTCATGGAGAGGGTGTTGGTTACCATTTACATAGTTTGTGTGTGTGAGTAATCTTCCACCTCTCTAGTTTCTCTCTCTAATTATCTTCCAACTTTTCTTCTTTTCTTTTCTATATTTTGCTTATTGGTATATCGTATGTTGTTGAAATGGATAGGCTTTGGGATATAACACATATGTGTATGATAGGTGGGGGGTATGGGCCTATTACACTATACCATTTCCTTTAAAAACAGACTTAAATGGACTAAAAACGTACCAAAAATACATTGTATTTGTATGTTTTGCATTTGTATTATGCAGGAAATGGATATTCAAGAAAATGAACAAAAAGAAAGCAAAAAACAAGCAAATCCAAGCACGGAATGGAAAGGACAAAGTCAAAAGTCAACCAAATGAAGAAAATACAACTTGAGGGGCTAAAACTTGACCAAAACCTCAGTTGTAATACAAGATTAAATGACAAGGGTCAAAATTGCAACCCGGGCAAAGATTGCATTCAAGTTATATAACTTGAGGGGACAAAACTGCCTACTTACCCAAAAGCCTTCTTTCCCGCCCCAACAAAAACCCAGGTACAACTTGGATGTCGTCCCATACCTTTCCCTGCAAAACCACTCGACACCCTAGCAAAAATCATTTTATTCAACCATACTATTTTCCCCCTAGCTGTATAAAGGCCATGTTGGCAATCCCTCACCATTCCCAAGTATTGTCAATGGCTGAGATTGATTCCAAAGAAGCACAAAAGAAATTGAAGGCTGAGATTTGCTTTAGAATTACCTCACACAACAAGCACACTTGGTTTTTGTCTCTACAAAGAAACACAGAAGAAAGAGGAGATAGAAGTCCAAGAGAAGAAGACTTCGGCTATAAATAGAGTCTTTTGTAAACTTTGTTGGGAGTTAGTGAGTAACTAGTTAGTTTTTAATTTTTAATATAACTTAGCTTATTTTCAGTTATTTACAGCTTTTACTTTCAGCTTTGTTATCCATTTAAAGTTGTTTAATGCTAAATTTGAGTTTGAAGTCAATTACAATTTCAAGTGTTTTAGTTCTTAATTGTCTTGTTTTTGTGTTTCAAAAAGCTTTCACTACAACTATTTCTAAGTGTATAATTTAAGTAAACTCTAAAAAGTAATTAGTAAGAGAAAAATCATAAAATCACTCTCAAATACACCACAGCTTATTTTATGGATGATAAGCCAGTTCTGGATGGGCTTATGGACTCTCACTAGCTTGTTTTATACAAGCTAGAGCTTGTAGATTCTTGGTTTAGCCCTGTTTTGAGCAAGGGTGTTGTAAGTTTCTCTTTCTCTCATTTCTCTTAGTTACTGCAGAACTGCTTATAGTGCTTATTTGTTACTTATGTTTACTTATTTATGCTTTATCATTAGGTTTATGTGCTATATCTTGATTAGTTGACTTAGTTAATTTGTTAGTTCATAAACTGTTAGTTTTGAGTTAACACTGTTAGAAAAATTCAGCTTATTTAAGTGCTTATTCTTAATTAAAGTCTGCTTATAAGTATCTTATTTTGTTATTGGATAATTTGTTTTTAATCAGTATGCAAAGAAAAATGATTTTAGAAAACTTTAAGGGATGTTTGGAACCAGCAGTACTAACCCATAGTTAGTACTGCTAGTTCAGATTTTTGGATTCTAAAGCTAGCAGTACTAACTTAAAACTAGCAGTACTAACTTAAAGCTAGCAGTACTAACTTAAAACTAGCAGTACTAACTCCAAGTTAGTACTGGTAGTTAAAACTGTTAGTACTGGTGGTTCATTTTAGCTTGTCAGCTTATTATTTCGGCTTATTTAAGATTTCCTTAGCTTTTTAGAGTAGATTAAACCATTTTCCTTTACTGTCTTTAGGAGTAAGCTTATTTAAAGCTTATTTTCCTTTTCAAAGTATTTTCAATAGTGTATCAGTTTGTAGCTTTTTAGCTTATTTACCATTCTAGTTTATTGTAGTTGCTTATTCTTATGCCTGAGTGCTTATTAGGGATAGTTAAATATCTGTTTTAGCTTATTTGCTTATTTCTTGTTTCATTGAACTAACAGTACTAACTTTAAGCTAACAGTACTAACTCCAAGTTAGTACTGGTAGTACTGGTGTTAGTACTGTTGAGTCTCTCCTGCTTATCTTAGTTTAATTGCTTTTTGAATTTGCTTATTTAGAGTTAGTCTAGCTTATTTGTGTCTTAGTGTAAAAGTTTTAAGTGTCTTTACCATTTCTAGCTTTTATGCTTGTTCCAGCTTATTTTCTTTGCTTATTTTTATGTGCACTTGCTTATCAGTGTTAGTGCCCAATCATATCCAAATCTTTGTCATTCAAACATCAATTATCAATTCGTCTTTCGATTTTCAATTCAAGCCTCGTTGGGACATAACGACCCGGGAACACTCTATACTGCTTCCGGTTACATTGGTTTCGCGGATCCTGATCCTTGTTGTGTATTTATATTTATATTTACTTATTGATACATAAAAAGAGGGGTAAGTTTGCGCGAGTCAAATTTTTGGCGCCGCTGCCGGGGAGGCTGTGAAAACGATTATCGTTACGTTTGACAAATTGTTTTCGAATCTGTGAATATTTTTTTCTATAAAAATATAAAAAGTACAAAAATATTTTTCATTTTCTTTTATTAGGTTTATGTATCATTAAAAACAAAAGGAAAAACCAAAAATATAAAAAACGTGTCATATAAAAAAGAAATAAAATTCACAAATTGGTAAAATACCAAAATATAATATTCTCAAATTGAGGTATTAGCATAAATAACTTCGTGTGAACTTGATGGTTTCCCACTCGAACAAAAGATTTAAAAACTTGTCATTTTGTGTCTCTTACGACGTCACGGCTCCACCTTGAAAGTTTAAAACAAAGCTAAAAAGTGGGTATAAGGAGGGGTTTTACAAGGAACTACGAACCCGAAGGAGAAAATAAGCTTCGCGCTACTTCTACTCTCCGCTCACCGGTGGTTTATCTTTTTTGAGAGCTTCAGTGAAGTAAGTAGATTATTTGGTTTGAAGTTGTCTTATTCATTATCCGTTAAATCAATTGTGAATAATCATGAAAACCAAAAAAAACTTAGTGTAATTTTCTTTTTATATTTTTTTTGTGCATGCGCACTCGTTCTCAAGCCCGTAAACATCGACAAACAACAAGTCGACAAAATTCTGTGATCAAGAATCTCCCGTAGTTACGATGGCCAATAATCGTACTATGGCGGAATTGCTTCAAGCACCCACCGAGGGTTACGAGGATGCAATAGTTGTCCCTGCAATCACCACAGACAACTTTGAGCTTAAACATAGTTTGCTCACCCTCGTACAAATAAGCAATTTTTCGAACATGACAAAGAAGATCCTCATGCTCATATCCGATACTTCAACAAGATCACTTCTACCATGAGATTCCCAAACGTTCCGAACACGTCGATTAAGCTTATGCTTTTTCCGTTTTCTCTCGAGGGGGCCGCCCGGATTTGGCTCGAAAAAGAACCCCCTCGATCAATTCTTACTTGGGATGATCTTGTTTCAAAATTTATCAATGAATTTTTCCCTCCCTCCAAAACGACTAATCTTCGTAATGAGATTACAAATTTCCAACAACGTTTTGATGAGTCTTTCAGTGAGGCCTGGGATCGATTCAGGGATCTCCTTCGAGCATGTCCTCATCATGGTTTTTCTGAATTACACCAACTTGATACGTTCTATAATGCTTTGAATACAAATGACCAAGATTCATTAAATTCAGCAGCAGGTGGAAATTTTTTGGACAAAAGGCCCCGTGATTGCTTATGCATCATTGAAAGCAAGTCCAAAGTTCGTCACTCACGAAGTAAAGCTGTTGTTTCCAAAGTGAGTACGAGCACTTCTACCCCCGAAATTTCATCCGACGTTGCTGAACTCAAGGATATGGTGAAAGCATTACTTCTTGATAAGAAAAACCAGAACCAACCTTCAGCTCCCGCTCCCGTAAAAGCGGTCGAGCAAAGTTGTGTAACTTGCGGTGGAGCTCATTCTTACCGTAATTGTCCCGCCACCGATGGCAACAATTATCGTGATAATATTCAAGAATACATCTCTCAAGCCGCCGCAGCAAACTTCAATCAAGGAAGTGCCAGTTACCGACCTCAGATGGTTGCAAACCAAATTCGACCTCCCGGTTTTCCTCCTGTGCAAAACCATCAAAACAACCAAAATCGGGGGATCAATTTCAACCAAAATCGGGGGAACAATTTTAACCAAAATCGGGGTAATAATTTCAATCAAGGACAAATTTACCAACCCCAGATTAATCAACCCCCGACTTTTCAAGCTCCACCTTACCAAGCTCCCGCTCCAGCTCCTCCAGCACCAGGTGTGTCTAAGTCCGATTTTGATAACTACGTCAAAGCTAATGACGCGGTTATGCAAAATATGCAAAATCAAATGGCAAATATAACGGACCTGATCACCAAATTCGTGAATAGTAATACCGCTTCTACTTCGGGCTCGGGTTCTCTTCCAAGCAACACCATTGCTAACCCGAAAGGTGATGTGAAAGCAATCACTACCCGAAGCGGTGTTTCCTATAATGGACCTCAAATTTCTTCTCTTCCTAAAGAGATGGAAAATGAACCCGAGGTGACAAAGGATACGGTGCAACCAAGCACCGAAAACATCCAACCTCCGGTGGTCCAAACTAATGACCAAATTGGTGAGCCCGTTGTTGCTTCAAAGACTAAACCAACGATACATTTTGTGTGATACTGTATCTGTTATAGTAGTCACATACATTTTGGAAATCTTGTGGTCCACACTACTTTGTTGAACATTACTGATTACTAAACACTTTTCATTATACTGTGGTGAAGCAGTAGACACTATACTTTTTCGGTTCTACATTTACACTTACATTTTTGACGACTATTATAGGAATTGAATTGGTCATGCATACTTTATAAATCTTTGGATTTTAACATTTACATTTATTCTTACAAAACTCTATGAACTCACCAACTTTATGTTGACACTATCAGAGGAGTATTTTGATGAGGGGGATGAGGAGGATGAAAACAACCATTCAAATGGGAATGTAGTTAGGAGGGGCATAACCAGGTTATATAAGTTTCGTAGGGAATATGGAAAACCCGATAGAATAAAGCTCAGTGTAACCTTGGATGCGTTGAATAGGATATCAGGAAAACACATAGCATTGTTTTCGAGTTTTTTAGGAGATATGGTTCATGAGCATATAGGTTTGAAGATTCTATCTTGGAAAAAGGTGGCTTCAAAAGCAAGAGATAAACTATGGGATGAAATCACGGTACACATATACTATTTTTTAACCCAGTGTACATAAGTTTATCTCTGCATTTACATTACGTACAACTAATTAACAACATTGTGTTAATCTTTGCAGCGATATTTTGATGTTGACTTGACAGTCAAAAAGCTGGTAATGAATCGTCTTGGTCAACTTCTAAGGAATTTCAGAAGGAAATTGAGACAAACATACATATTGCCCAACCAAAATATACTTTCTAAACTAAATGAAGTCCCGACGAAGTATAGTGCAATTTTAAAAGCCGAAGAATGGGTCAATTTGTAAAGTACACGGTCATCGAGGAATACAAGGTTTTAATTAGTCATTTTTATTTAAGTCCATATATCTTTCATAATTTTGTGTTTCCATATATATTAGTTCTATACTAGCAGCATTACTACATCTAAACACCTTATGATTTTGTGTTGCAAGGTGAAATCAGCTGCAGCTAAAATGGCGCGTTCCAAGTCTGTTTATCAGCATACAATAGGACGAGGCGGATATGCATTTGTGAAAGAGAAAATGGTAAGATTACACATTTGCACATTTGCATTTGATAGCATCATACTTTCATTTATATTGGTTTAACTTACATATGTATGTATTTGATGTTTATAAGATCAAAAAAAGAAATTGAACCAGATGAAGAACCCCCGCGTGGTACACTGTGGTTGAAAGGAAGGGTAAACAAAGACGAAGAATATCCAGATGATGAGATTAGATCAGTGGGAGATAAACTTGTAAGTTTGACTACAAATTTTAGTATTATGTTCATTTTCGTATAATAACCTATTTCCCATATTGTGAAGAAAGAAACTGAGGACAAGATCAAAGAAAGAACCTCGAAGGTTGATCATGGCACTGATGCCATGACATTTGTATTAGGTAAGGAAAAGGGAGGTTATGCAAGAGGAGTGGGAAGTGGAGTTACATACAAGAGGTATTTTGATCTTCCTCGAAGCAGACAAGCATCTGATGAAAGAATTTTGTCACTTCAAAGTCAACATGATAATGAGAGACGCGAACGTCAAGAAAAAGAACTATTAATCCAGAATTTGTCCAACAAGATGTCACAAACAGAGGGAATGGTTACTACACTGAAGAATCAGTTGGCTGCACAAGGGGGGCTGTTTCAGTCAATGTCAACTCAATTGACACCACCAAATGTAAGACATTTTTTATGTTGTTAACAATTTCATTTTCTAATTAACACTAACAGCACTAACTTATATACTAAGCAGTACTAACTAACAAACAGTACTAACTTATACACTAGCAGTATTAACTTCTTCATCAGCATTAACTTCTCTGAGCAGTAATAACCATGAGGAGTACTAATATTCACTAGCAGTACTAACTTTGTACTAGCAGTAGTAAACACTTGGCATATTTTTCTTTGAAGTTCACTAGCAGCATTAAATCAACCAAGCAGCATTAACTTCAAACATGAGCAGCAGTAATCCAAACAACATCAAGAAGACTTTTAATCCCAACACTATAAATCGCAGGCATTGATCCTAAAATGATGAGTCTGTGCATTTCTTAATTTATATTGCAGGTGTCTCCGGTGGACATTAATCCTATAAAAAGCAGCGCTATTGCGGTGTCTCGTGGAAATTCATCCAAATAAAATAGCAGTGATGAAGAGAGAAGGCGGAACAACTTTTGTTAGGAATGTGATCAGAATGAGTGCGATCAATTCGAAAGAAAATGCAAAAACAGGGTAAGTAATTAATAAAACACCCCCCATTGTATAAATTTTATCTACATACATGTCTTATATTATTTTCGTGTTTTATATGCATACATGAAACTGCACTTTATGCTTAATTGTATGTGACTAAATACCCAAAACAAACATGCTTTGTATGACTAAATATTACAAAAGGCCACACAAACATAAAATAGATGTGGCCATTGGATGAACAATAGTCACACAAAATATACATTTCTTTACTTTAAAGAGCATACAGTCACACTTATTAACACTTTTGGCCACTTTAGGCTTAATTGTATGTGACTAAATACCTGAAGAAACATGTAATCTTATGATCTAAACCAAGAACAAGAGAGAGATGTGGGTTGTGATGTTTAGATAGAGAAAGTGATGGAATGGATGATGTTATTACTATGTGGAAATATGGAAGAAATGAAACAACCAACCCCTCTCCAATGTTAGGAGAGGGCTTATATAGTTACATGATGGCCGGCCCATGGGCTATGATGGGCTTGCCATGGGCCTTGGGCCGGATTAGCTTTTATACTTAACATGACACAATCTACGAGCTAAGACCTATTACAACTTGGAAGTGACCGACACTTTTTGTGTTTCCAACAATCTCCCCCTAAGGGAGGTCACTCCATTTTACAAAACTTTAAGCCTAGCATACAATGCTTTGTCTTTAGTCTTTAGCTCGTCCTTTTGACATTCTCCTGTGAGTATGTTGTAGTGATCATTGATTTTTGGATTGAGCTTGTTCCTTGAACTTGTATTTGACAATGTGATCTTAAGCATCTTGAGATCATCAACCAAGCACAATCTCCTCGCCATCTTGAAACTTTGCCATCTTGTGGATTTGTGATTTCTAAACCAACATGCTCATACCTTTCTTGAATGGTTGTCTTGAAAAACTTTAATGCTACATTTTTCTTGAGATTCGTTAACTATAATACTTTGTCACTTCGAGAAAGACGTTCGTTATCAGAGTAGCGGAAGTCTTGAAATATGTATTTGAGCCTTTCATGAAGTCCTTATGTTTGTCTATCGGGTATGAGCATGTGGCTATGGATCTTGTGAGTCAGCTGGAATCAGGAACCTCCACCACCATCTTTAAATAGCCTGCATAAAAACAGTTAGCAATAAAGCAGGGGGACGAATATGGCTTTGTCATTCGCCCAGGTTTGGTTGGAGTAACCTTCAAATCCGTGAGGATCGACCTGTGATCAGATAGATTCAATTTAAGAAGAATCTTCTTGACAGGATTTCCAGCTGTAGTATTGAATCTTTCTAACACATAAGTATTAGATTCATCGTACTCAGCATGTTCTCATTATCAGAACGTCTCAAAGCAGACATCACGATAAGAGTGAACCAGTGAGTTACTATCTCACCGATTGATATAGAAAATCGATTTGAAAATCAATCGACGTGTCACTTGCTAAAGTGGTTTTGTGACACATCGAGAGTTTTAAGCAATTCAAAATTCTTTAACCGTTGATCCATAACCTGGAACAAGTTTGATTCATAAAGAATCGCACCATTGTTGCTTTCCAGTTGTCACAAGCTTGATTCATAAGAATCGCACAAGTCACCTACCATGAGCTTGTTTGATGTTGGCTCAAGCAGGATTTCCATCTTCATTGTGAATACCTAAGTATCACTCGGATGTTCTGGCAAAATCACAAGGATCTTGCGTAGGACTCTAATGATATTACTTGATATTCACATTGTGTGAGATAACAAGCTAAATTATGACAAGTGTCCTAATGAGATTAATGGATGATCTCTTTTGGCTCTAGACTCAATAGTGCACTTTTAATTTTAGTGATCGGAGGCTGGAGCTGAGTGCCACCTTTTCAATATCAACTAACTCGGAGTGAGAAAGTCAATAGAAATGAGTGTATCTCCGTGAGTTTTGAAACAAAGTCTTTCCGACTTTGAGTGGCTGGGAGGGGTTTGTGCATAGCGTCACTGGGTCCATGACTGTCTTCAATGTCAGACAACACCTAAGTGTTTCTGACAGCATATGTATTGACCCGGTTTCTGCCTAAGTGTATGGAGGGCTTCTTTCTTTTCACCCTTTATCCTTACATTTCTTTTTCATTCTTCAACCCCTTCAATGCTTACCGAGACTTCATAACTAACACCTTGTTGGGTTTGTTCCAGTGTTAGCTCCATCTCAGTCGGCATTATTCCCTATTCTCACTTTTTCTCCTTTTTAATCATACCTAAGGACTTCTACACTAACTAGTGGATATCCCTGGGTAGATCCCTCCGGTTCTGGCTGGATCATGGGATTTGAATACCTATACCTAACCACCTTATAACTCCATAAAATTAAGTACATGGTCGGTCTTTTAGGGTATTCCATCACCATTACAAACCAAAATCATTGAAAAATTCATTCAAAGTGTTTGATATAAATATCAAAAGGTTTACACTTTGAATGTTTTTAATCATCACTAAAAGCTCCCCCTTAACATGTGCATCGTAATCGTAGTACATGCTAAGTGTGGAGTGCATCGAGTCCATTTTAATTGATTACTTCTGTCAATATACATTAAGTCCAGGTTAATCACATTTTCTCCCCTTATCCAAAATGTTAATCCCTTGATATTTTGGATATCAATTGATTAACCGTTCGGGGACAAAATGATGTATTCTAGCAGAATGGAACATATTATTGCTCCCCCTCAACTTTTGAGGGTTTATAAGATGGTGCCGAGTACAATTATTTGAAAGATTTTGAATTTACTAAGAAATTCTTGTAAAATTTGTACTCGAGCACATCTTATTTTTCACCAAAAAATCTACACTAGTTATTAACATATTCACAAGATAAAATTATTTACGAGGATTGACCTTATAAGATGAGAACAACATATGATAAATCATATGGTCCTTTGAAGCAGCCGTAAGTCACCCCCGTATGGTCTTCCACCAACAAATCTCTCCAAGCTCCGCATGATCCTCCTTGTCTTTAATCTTTTGTCAATTGCCTGAATCATAGCTCTTGCATTTGCTTTGTCACGTTGGCTCCAAAAAGTCTGAGGCAGATACTCCATTCTGATTCCCTTGAGGCGATCATTCAGAGCAGTCCGAACATCATCGAGAGTACCATCGCTAAACTTGTGTAGTTCATCAATGCGCATCAATCTGTTCTTCTTGTCTTTGTTCTCATAGATGAATCCTCTGGGATCGGAGTATGGTGTGTAAGCGTCTCTTCTTCTCAAATTGGATCTGTACGTGTCAGGCTTTGTGAGGTTGAGTTTCTTTTGATAGCTTTCAACACCCAATTGAAGGTCTTCCACACGCCTTTGGATGACAACACTTCTTGTGAACATTCTTAAGGAGACATTAAATGCAAGACGTTCTTCAACGTTGAGATTTGTCAACTTTCCTTGCACGAGAAGAAGCAGCATGTCTTCAATGTCTTGGATCCGAAGTCTGTGGAAATCACCTTCTTTGAACTTGTAAAGAATGTCGTCATCCCTACGTACAGTGATCCAGTCAAGATGCTTGTAGTTTTGCCATTCGACTATTTCCACCTTTGTGACAGCAATAATTCTTCTTTTTGAGTAGACGTCACGAGCTGATTCCCTTGTGGTCGCAAATGCATAGAATTGTCTTCGCTTCTTGCCCCAATGTGAGATTCCCCAGAGAGCGAATTTGTCGTAGTTGACTATCACTTAACTCCACATTGAGTTGGGCACTAAGTCTTCTATCCATTTAATATGCCCGTAATCTGCAGCCTTGGTCTTCATAACTGAAGTAGAGTACTTGCGGCTTGACTCACCACCACGTAGGTACTCAAGTTTGTTAATGATGAAGTGATGAAATGGTATGACATGACGACCTTGAGAGTTTGGAATCAACAGTAGTGGCATTAGCAGATCATGAGGATATTGGCGGCCTTCGGGGTTGATCCATTCTAATTTTTCTGTTGTGGCTTTGTAGACTTCTTCACAAAAGTATTCAAGTTCAGTCAAGCTCTTGCATGTTCCTTTTATCAGCTCAAATGTTGGACCTGCTAACAATTCAGGTGTTAGTGTTGTAACATTTAGCCGGTTCATCACAAAAGCTGAGAAGTCAAATGTTGTGTCTGTTAGCTTGTTATCCGTATCTATCCATCTACTTCATGACTCTTTATTTTGGAAAGACACATTTACGAGAATGTTTGATGACGATTTCTCCCCCTCCATTAATACCCGTTTTTCTTATTTAAAGAGTTGTTGTCATTGTTTGAGAAGTCGAATTGTCTTTGAAAAATCTTTTTGTGATTACTGAATAACACTGATTCATTGATGAAGACAATTTTTTACCACAAAAATAAGATTTTCTTATTTTAACACAATAAGCGGCATGAGACGTACCACATTATGGTAATATAGGAAGCAACGGGTTGTGATGCAAAGTAATCACAAGCCTTTGCATGGTCATTAGTAGACCATGCCCGAGATAAAATTCCGTTGAGAGGTCAAGTTTTCTTTTTGAAATATTTGCCTTTGAGATGATGACCGGGTTGCTATCTGATATAATAGCAAGCCATATGGCAAGTTTTGAAAACATTTGAAACTTCTGCTCGAACTTCATTTACAGGCTCGTATCATTGCTGAATGACATTTCTAAGACGTAATATGTTATCGATTTTCAGAAAGGGGACTTGCCTTTTGAAAACTTCTTTTTGTATTTTCTCATTTTTTAATTTTGTTATTTTGTTTTTGAAAAAAAATTATATAAATGAGAAAATATTTTGGTTTTTGAGTTCTATTATGTAAATATGATACAAAGCATATCCGATTAAGGTACCACCACTATGTCAACGTGGGGGTGGTCATCTGCCAAACACTTTTTTAGAGCTCCGGCGATAACTTCGCATACCCTGCTTGTTGTCATTAGAAATTCAATTCTTTTCTTGCCAAGCGCTTTCACGTGAAGATGTCCGCCAATTGATACTCCGTATTGACAAAGTAAAGTTCGATCACCTCATTTTCAACATGCTCTTTGATGAAGTGAAACCTGATGTCTATATGCTTGGATCTGGAATGTTAAACGTTGTTGCAGCATAAGCAATGCGCTCTTGTTATCAAAGTACATTGGAATTTATTGAAATCCATAGCCATAGTCGGTAAGTTGTGATTCATCAAAGGGACTTGAGCACAACAACGGACCCAAGAGCAATATATCAGCTTCCGTACTGGATATCGTAAGCGCTTTTCTGCCTTTTTGACGACCACGCCTCACAGTCTATACCAAAAAGTTGTATACTGCAGATGTGCTACGGCGGTGTTATTTGACACAACCAGCATGATCGCAATCTTGTAAATGTTGTTAGTGCAAGAAAGGACTACTTGGGATACCATAAGGACCCCGATGTACGGTTCCTTTTAGATACCGAAAGATCCTTTTTACCGCATTTATGTGCTTTTCGGTAGGGCCGAGCTGACTCCGAGCACACATGCATTAGCAAAATGTAGGGTCAGGTCTACTGGCTGTAGGATAAGGAGGGTGCCAAATCTACTACGATAGTGTGATGATCTACGGCTTGTTCCCTGCTTTATCCTCATCCAGTTTGGACTTCTCCAACACGGGAGGATCCACTAGGTCACAAGATTCAAAGCCATATTTATTTAGTGATTCAAGAGCATATTTAGATTGGTTTATGAAGATGCCTTTGGGACTTTGAGAAATCTGTAGTCCTAAGAAAAATGAGATTTTACCCATCATCGACATCTTGAATTTTAAACACATTATTTTAGCAAATAGATCACAAAGTTCAGGAGTAGATGCAGCAAAGATAATATCCTCGAATAGATTTGTTGTACAAAGTAGTAATTCTTTCCTTCTACTACGGATGAACGAGTAGGATCCACTGAGCCTTTTGAGAAGATTTGGTTATCAAGGGATGAAGACAACATATCACATACCACGCAGCGTGGAGCTTGGTTTAGCCATTTAAAGAGCTTTCTTAAGCTTGTACACGTAGTTAGGTTTGTCTGGATCCACAAATCCGTCCGGTTGGCTAACATAAACCTCTTCCCGCAGATTACCATTCAGAAACGCAGTCTTCACATCCATTTGATAGACGACCATGTTCATTTTATGAGCTAGTAAATGCTAGAAAAATGTGTATAGCCTCTAATCTTGCAACCGAAGCGAATGACTCTTCAAAATCGATTCCCTCTTCTTGACGATAACCATGAGCGACCAACCGAGCCTTGTTTTTCAGAATACCTCCTAACTCATCAAGCTTAACCTTATAGATCCACTTAAGAGTGAGACAATATGGCTTTTTCAGGAGGAGAAAATGTTCCAAAACTCAAGACCATTCAAATTCATGAGTTCCTCTTCATTAGCTTCAATCCAATGCTTGAGTTAAATGCGTTTTGTGAGTTCTTTGGTTCAACTAGATGTGTGATAGCATCATAGTAGCAGATAAGGTCGTGTTCATGAAGTTGTAGTCGTGTGGAAACTGGTCTGTCGAGAGCACCGATTATATTCTCAAGTAGGTGATCCTTAGTCCATTTGCTATTGTGTTCAGAAACTTGGTGATCAGGAGGCATAATTGTATGAATAACATATGATGATGAGGATGGATCAGAAGTAACTTTTGGAATTGGAATACCAAAGTATGGATCATTACCTATATGTGCGACTTCAATATCATGATTATCTTCTTCAACATCATGAGAAATAATAGGAGTTTGAGTTTCTTGTGTTATAGGAGAGTTACTTGCTGATGGTGCATCTTGATCAACTATAGTTGAGGAAGGTGATCCAGTTGATACAGCATGTTCATGTGCAACTACTTCAGGAATAGGAGCAATGACTTTTGGTGCTTGTAAATCAACATAGGGTTAGGGATTAAGTGACTCGTCAAACATTGGTTGAAACAACAAATCCCACTTAGATCTCGAAGGTGGTACAAATGGTGTTGAAGAAGGAGGGTTTGGCACGAGTCCTGAACTTATTGATATAGGAGTCATTTCATGAAGTGCGGGCCCTGAACTGCTGTGTTCAGAAGCCATCGTGGTCAGCTCATTAAAGTCAAACAGGAATGGTTTTCAATTATTCGTCTGGTAAGTCTGGTTGTAAATCCGGAGATGCCTTTCTTTGTGGGTGCGTATCCATTGAAATACCAATGTCAGCCTTCGGTTGTAACTTGCCCAAATTCTCGCAATCATTCGTTGGGTAGCAGAGTGCACCAAACACATGTAGATACGATAGATCGGGAGGTTTGTCGTGTAAAGTAGTATGGTGTTTTACGTGACGATAGACGATCATCATTGAACGATTTTGGGTATAGCAGGCTTCTGTGGCTAACCGCTTCGACCCATAGAAATTAAAGAGTTTTGGCATAAATTAACATAGTGTGGGCTTTGGCTTTCATTAGCGTACGTTTTGTCTTTTACAACCTCACCACACCGTTTTGCGGTGGAGAGCGCTTGCAATGGATGTTTCATAAGAGATGCCAACCTTCTCATAATATTCATCGCAATGTCTGATTAACAAACTCGTTCCATTATCTTTTGATGCGATGAACGGTTTCCTTAAGTCGTACTTGGATCATCTTCAAAATGTTTGATAATAAAGCTGGAGCCTCAATCTTTGGATCGAAACATTTTACCCCATGTAAATCGAGAGTAGTCTCTGTTCAACAATAACGAGGATGTACTTCTTTCATTGACCACTCGCGAAACGCCATTGGCCCACACAGACTCCTATGCAACAGATAGAGTTTTTTGTGATTGGATCTTGTCCTTAGATTTGGGTTTGTGGGGTTCTATTGAACTTTTGCCTAAATGCAACATGCAGAAATAAAGTGATCCTTTTCAAATTAAGCTTTAGGGAGACCTCGTACAGTCCATGTCTTGCAAGATTGATTAATAGCACCAAGTTCTGTAAGAATAGACGACGATGCCATAACAGGACGTAGTTTTAGGACGCCTTTGACAATAGGACAAATGGGAGAGGATGCCATCTTTATTCCCAGTCGATGAAGTGTTAAAGATTATCCCCTCGAGATCCCATCAATAAATCAACACCTTCTAGATTGCGAATGAAGCATGTGTGTTGACGAAAAGCCACTTCGAGATTGGAATCACAGAATTGTCCCACAGAAAATAGATTATGCCCAAGTCCTTCAACATAATAAACCCTTGAAATAGTAACATTCCTAATCTGATAGTCTCCATAACCCATTATCTTTGCAACTTGATCATTTCCGAATTTGACTGTACCCAAGAATTTACTGATGAAATTGGTGAGCTGAGAGCGATCTCCTGGTCTATCGTGTCTATTTTCTCGAGCAACCCGGAGTCCAAATACCAGAGGACGATTTGGACAACCTACATTTAGTAAGAGAAGTAGATGGAATATTGGTATTTGTGGATCCCTAGGATTTACTGGGTTCCTGTTTGTTAGCATACATTGGTTTTATAACCTTAGTTTTGCTAACGGACTCAGTATTCTTATACTTCCTAGGTTTCCTTGAGTATACCAATTTAACCACAGGTTTGGGTGATTCAGATTCTAGAACTATTAGTTTCCTAGAAGGCACTTCAGTCCTTATTGTTTGTCAAGATAGTAAAGTCAGTGGTTAATCCTAGGTTTAAAGGGCACGCATTTCCTACTTTCAAATAGTGAAGGTTTGCCCCACCAATCGACACTTTAACCATACCGACTCCCCCTCCCCCTTTCCCTCCCCTCTTGCCCCCACATCCCCTCTCGTCCATCGCTCTTTCCTTATCATTTTCCCCCCCCTCCCCCTTTAACCGTCCCTCTCATAACTCAACGACCTGTAGGTCTCCAAAATATCCATCTTTTTATTGAAACACTTTTCCTGTTGGTTTCCAAATATCTTTCTTAGATTTAGCACGAAATTTCACATCATTCATAGAGATTTAGGAAACACACAAATTATCAGAAGCACAGCATTCATCATGTAAATAACAGAATAATCAGAAGTATCATGTTTCTTGGAATTTCTGCACAGACGAGATCCATTAACTTTAACAGTGCCATTCTTTTTATTCAAACTAGTTTTAACGTTCCTAGGGTGGACTTCTACTTTATTCTTCAGAAATTACTAACCCTTGTGTTTGCTGTTCCTATCATTTCTAGGTATTGCCATGAAGGCGGTGATCCGATTTAGCATTAGCTAGAAAGTCTTACTCTGTAGAATGCAAACACACGCTTGTTAGAAAAAACTATATTTAAAGTCGAGTCTGTGTTTTTGTGTTTTCTGTGGATGTGAGTGTTCGGCAAACCTAACTTCTTGTCCTTTTCCTGGTGTGACTAACTAATGAGGACCAAAATTGTTGATTTGCTAGGGCATAGAATATACTTATGTGTGGAAAGCAAATCCTGAATGACTTTGTATACCTAAAGGCAGACTCTAAAAGAGATTCTTGCGGATTAATTCGCTTTTACATTGTTCGATCTCCCCTAAGACCAAAGCTTAGACTGAGTATGCTTAATATACGAGGAGCAGTGAGCGGTCCTTTTATTCAACATTTGGTGTGATTGGTTCTATTTATCCTTAGACACTTTTGGATCAAAAGAAGTGGGTCTCCTCTCAGTAGCCTCTTATCTAACGCTTTTCCTTTAAGTTTTCTTTAACTCATTTTTTAGGGTGCTATGACCAACCTTGTTACCTGAAGTTTTGCATTAAATTAGAAATTTCCCCAGACTTTATATTGACTTGTTTGATTCAACGCATCACAATTGTTCTTTTGATTGAAACTCGTTTTGTTTAATTCGAGTATAAAGTTGTTTATAAGTCTGTTTCAAAATGCTCATTTTCCAGTAACAAGATTTTGTCACTCTTGTTCCATTCAATGTTAAGAGTCTCTAATTTCACCCATGTCCATTTTGACTGTACTATCACATCAACATTTCCATTTTTTAGGACATAATTCTTTCTTTCAACTTGACTTGAACTGTGTTCTTTTGGCTTAATGACTAAGCTTTCAATTCACTTAATTCAAACAACTGAGTAAAACTTGGAGCATTTTGATTTAAAGCACTGTTTTCTAGTTGAAAAATTTCTTGATTGAGTTGAGAATCAGCTTCCAAAGTGATGCAATGTTTTTCAAGATTCGTAAAACTCTTACAAAGTTTATCGTACGTTTCTTTATCAACAAAATCCTTTTTATTGAGAAGCTCAGTCTTAAGTTCGAGACACCTTTGACATTCATTCACAGTTTCACAACCTTCATTCACAGACAAATTCACAACAGTTGTTACAATATCATTATCAATGGCTTGTGCCAAGAGTCGTTCATTTTCATTCAAAACTTGATTTATTTTAACCTCGAAAGTTCTGGACTCCAAGCGATGTTGTTCGACAGCCTGTTCCATTTGATAAAAGACTTTTTGGACATCGGCAAGTTCTTCAACCAAGTATTGATTGAAGTTATTAAAGATATCTTTTAATTCTTTTATAAACGGAATGATTTCATCTCGAAAACAAGCCTTTGTATGTTCAAACCCCCACGTGCCCTCAGTGATAGCTGTGGCAGTGGTTCTTTCTTTGACAACCAGATCAAAGCCAGTAAGATAGCGTTTGAGCTCTTTCAAGCTAGTATACACCATACTTACTTTTGGAAGTTCTTTTGGAACCTCAACTTTGATGGTTGTTGAAGAATGAGATGGGTCTAAAGCTGGGACCGAAGTCGCTTTCCAAATATAGGTATGTTCTTAATATAAATGCAGATGTCGAACAAATCGTTTTTGTTGTATCGGTTATTAAGAATTGCATTATTTTAATAGGTTTCGTGTTCACTCTATGTTTTACAACCAATGGATCTTGTTTCTTTCAAAAGCCATTTTTGAAGTGATCTTCTCACAAAGGCATTAATGTCTTCATTCAGTAATCGGGTATCACAACAGTATCCATTTTAAGAATGACATTCCCGTCATACAGTTTTGGCTTTGACTCCCGAACTTTCTTCAGATAGAAAGGTTTTTCAAAACCGATTGCTTGTTTCGTGGAATGATCATAACAAATTTTAGATTTAGTCATCATATGAACAGTTTGCGCAGATTGACCTCTTTTGAAAATGATATTATCAAGTTGCTTAATCTTCTTTTCTAAAGCAATTTCTCTATCAATATTTCTGTTTTCTTCTATTTTTAAATCATTTTTGAGATCAGAAACTGTTTTCATCAAAGAATCCTTTTCTTGCACTTGTTCAAAAAGAATTTCCTTAAGACGTACAATCTCGGCATACTGTTCATTTGATCCTGAAAAACTGTTTTCAACATTTTGCATTTCTTTCAAATCTTTAACCTCTCCTTTATATCTGTCAAGCTCGGTAGTCAAGGCTTTATTAACATTGGTGCAATGCATCACGTGGGTATTAATTGTTTCAAACTTTAGATAATATCATGACATCTTGTTGGCAGAAGACGTTAGAAATTTCTGGGACAGTTTACTGTTGTGTTTCACTCTGTACTGGAGAATAGGAATGATATTGTCATCACTGGCTTATTTCAGTTTTTGTCTTGACTAACATCATTAGACTGTTCCAGAAAGACGTCATTATCTGCTCACTTTGATTGAATAATCACGAGGTCAGATTATCTGTATTGTGTACATTAGTGAGTGCAATCTGAGCCATTCTGGAGAGATTCGCCATGAGAGCGATCTTGGTGAGTTGAGTTTATCACCAATCAGAGTCATAGGCATCCAGAATCATACGGCTTGATAAGCAGCATATGTGCGGTGATGTCGGTCTGTGAGGTTTGAATGTCAGAAGTCCTGGATTGCCAAAAATGCTTATTTTTACTTGTTTTTAAAGCTTTTGACCACTTGCTTGCAGCTTTGGAACCAGCAACACTTTATCGTTGAACCATGTTTCATCCCTTTTCCTCTTGGGCTTAGTACACTGCTTGGCAATATGACCCTCCCCTTTGCAATTGTAACAAATAACAGTCCGTTGTTTCCCCGTGTTGCTTCCACTTGCACTAGGTGTGTATTTTCTTGTTGTTCCAGCAGCATAAGTGGTTTGTCTCTCCTGAACAAGTTGCACAGTTACTTTTCCATCATAGATGGTAGCTTGTTGGCGAGGGTTTTGATCGAAATCCTTAAGCCTGATGTTGGTAGTAGGATACGGGATGTGACAACGCAGTTAAGAATGACATCATGTGTCCTCAAAAAAATCTATCCAAAACCACCATATATACAGTTTTCTTTTTGATCGCATCAATTGGATCATCCCTTTCTGGAACATAAAAACAACCAACCAATGAGAACAACTAGACCAGAGTCTGGTTGGGAAAATTCAGGTTGTTGCTGTTGATAGGCCCATGTGGAGCATATTCCAATTGTGGGATTGATGGTTGTAGAGAATAAACGTTGTGGTGAACAGTGGATTGGTACTCATTTGATGGACAAGTGATTGAAAGAGGTGTTGATTGATTGGTTGTGAATTGTTGAGTCTGATAAGGTGTAACAAACTGGGAAGATTGATATGGTGAAACATGAAGTTGAGATAGAGACTTTGGTGTGGTGTGTAGTATGAGATGATAAGCAGGCTGAGTTATTTGGTGAGATGCAAAACTCTAAGCAAGAGGATTGGAGGTTTGCGTTCATGCATCAAAACGAAATTTCATTTGCCAAATTTTTTTTGTCTTTCATGTTGTTGCAGGTAAGCATGAAGCTTGATCAACATTGGTAGCGTTCTGCAATAGTCTTTGACCAAATTATATACATCAGTAAAAATTTCGCAATCATCAGGAAGAGTGTTTAAGAACTTCGGTCGTTAACTGAAACTGCTCCAACTATGAAATCGTGTGATGTAGATCAGATGTTCATATCATTGTGTAAACAGATGTTGAACCTCAAAGTAGTACTCGTGTACGACTCTCCTTTTTGTAATGAACTTATCAAATCATCATACAGCTTGCAACTCTCGTTCTTTTTATCGTTAACGACGTCCTTTGCATTAGCGTTTAATCTTCTCCCAAGATCTTTTGCAACACGATGTTGACTCACATAAGATGCATAGATTTCAGTTTGGAAGGCCTTGGTGAAACGAATGATGTTTTATTGCCTTTGATGTCACAATCAGCTTGAATGGCTTCAACGGGAGTCAGGTTCAACATATTACATAAGCTTGTTACTCCATCCTCAGTGAATTGAGGCCAAACAAATGGTCATTTTTCAAACAGATTTGCATGGAATCCATTCCTTCCACGTAGTCTTTTCATCTATAAAGTTCAATTTATGCTTTTTCCATGAATCATACAAGTATTTTTCAAGCATCGGTGGTTTGTTGTCTCCTCTAGAAAGAAGTGACTTATCAGCAAGAGTTGTCATTATGGTATCTAAAAGATTACAAATTAATCGATCGGTGGTAGAAAGAAATTGTATTTGGTTATGTGATTATGAGCCTTTGAAATTGAAACTACACGGGATTTTACAATTCTTGACAAAACCGGGAAAACAAGTGTTTGTTTCACGGGATTTTACAAGTCAAAGAAATAACCGTATAATTTAGAAATGAGTTGTAAAATTTAAACTTAATTTGGTTTCACTAGTTCGGTTGACAGAAATTAACTAGTTCGGTCCTACTCGTTCGGTCCTGCTAGTTCGGTTGTCACTAGTTCGATTGACAAAATTTTAGCTAGTTCGGTCCTACTCGTTCGGTCCTGCTTGTTCGGTTGTCACTAGTTCGATTCCTCTTGTTCGGTTCAAAGTAAAGAACTCGTTCGGTTCCAACTTGAGTAAAGCTCGTTCGGTTCAAACTAGAATATTCTAGTTCGGTGATCTTGTTCGGCTTACTCGTTCGGTTACCTTGTTCGGTCCTACTCGTTCGGTCCCAACTACTACGAAACACAAATTTTCAAAACTCAAAAAAACACATTTTTAATGGTTTTTAGCAAAAAATTCTTGTACAACTAGTGTTACTAAGCACTAATCTTAATAGGAAACAGTAAAAATGAAAAACTTTAAGTTAACCTTTTTTTTTTTTTTTTTTTTTTTTTTTTTTTTTTTTTATCCTCACCCCAACTAACAAAAACTACCATCCTCAAATTTTTTTTTAAGCCAAAAAATTCTGAATCACCTATTTTGCTCTTTGTAAAGAATTTGAACACAAATCAAACACAAAAAACGAAAACAACACTCCATTGGCTCTTGTACCAATGTAGAATTTATGTAATTCTTCTGATCAAACCAAGAACAAGAGTAAGATGTGGGTTGTGATGTTAGAGATAGAATGGATGGAAAATGGATGAAGTGTATTATGATGAAATGTTACAAATGGAACAACCAACCCCTCTCTAATGCTAGGAGAGAGTCTTATATAGGTCCTATAGGCCGGCCCATGGGTTATGATGGGCTTCCCATGGGTCTTGGGCCGGACTAGATTACTAATCTAATCATTACATAAACTACGAGCTAATACTGTTACAACTTGGAAGTGACCGACACTTTTTGTGTTTCCAACAGATTGCATTTTATTCTATAAGATAACCAGTTGCTTTTCTGTGTGTTCCTTTCCGAAATGTTATTTATAGAATAACAGTCCACAATTCCTTATTAAACGTTATGGTTTGAATCTACTTTTAATATCTAAGACACTATCATATTGCGTATACAATCGAGCGCTTGTCGTACTGTTTGTTATTTAGGATCTATGTTGTCCCATGTTGTGAACTATGCACCGACTTGAGAAATCTTAAGTGTGTGCATAGCGACAAATCATTATAAACAATATGATTATTAGTTTCTCTTGACCGCAAGGTAAGAAAGCTAATAAATCTACTAGGACTTAAACACACTAAATGTTTGTTGTCCTATTACAATTAAATGTCAAGATATTATATAAAGCTACTTTAGTACATTGACTACATGTTTTAGTCAATATAATTATGGCTTGATTATATAATCATAATTATGAAGTATGAAATTAACTTGGAATTACTATTGAACTCAAGAGTCTGCGTTCATAATTACTTTAGTTAGAATAATTATGTTCTAGTTAAGACATAATTATAAAGTCCTTGAATTTATCAATGACTCATAACATAAAGTAAGTAGTAAAATTGTTATGTCTTCTTGATAACATGAACAATAAGGTCCTTGAATTATTCAAATACTCATAACGTATACTTGACATGTTCTGTTTTCTTGAAACACATGAACATATAGTTATTGTAATATTCAAAGATATATATGTTATAGCATGCACTTGGTTTTAAAATACTTTGTATTCAATTTGGCTCGACCCAATTGGTGAGTATTTGATCCAAAGAGAATTAAGTTATATAGAGAATTCTAATAAAGTCTCACAATTCTAATATTCATAAGATACCACATTATTATGGTTTGTCTAATGTGTTGAAACAAACTATATTCATGTTGTTTGATTTCTGATAACTTAAATAGCTCTACCTCCAAATCGATCAAGGTTAGAATTTTGCGTGTGTCATGGATAGGGATGGCAACGGGGCGGGTTTGGGGCGGGGTGATAAGTGCTTAATTACAACATATCTTTTTACCTCTTAAAAACGAGCTTAAATGACCAAAAACCAGACAAAAACTGCCACAATATATGTTTGTTTTGCATTTGTATTGTGCCGGAAGTGGATTTTTATCAATCAAAAAGACAGAAAAACCAAGCAAAAATGCAAAACTGAGCATGGAATGGAAAAGACTGTGCAAATCAAGGCCATAGTCAAAATGCCAAAGTCAGAGTCAATACTGAGAATCAGCAGTCAAACCGGAAAGCAGGAACTGCAGAAATACTGTTGGATGCAACCTAACCCATCTGATGGGCGGGAGGGGGGAAAGCCCAATAGTATATTATGAAGACTGTGAAGACCAAAATGGGCCCTCATCAATTTCAAACAGCCATTTGTGTGCAATTGTACAAAGACGTGAAGACCAAAAGGGGCTTCATTCATTACAACCAGCCCATTTGTGTGCATTTTGACAAAGACTTCTGTTGAAGACTTGAAGGGCCCAATCCTAGCCCAGTTACAGCCAATCTCAAGCCATTGTTACACCACAAACCACTTCCTACACCTTATTGGGCATGAAAAAGCCAATAACCAAAACCTGTACCTTATTGGGGCCAACCCAAACCCAGTGGGCCATTACAAACCCAAGACCAACACAGCCCACATTCATTTTTATAACCTCTAGGGGCCCCCCTAAAATTGCAAGGTTGAAGTTGTTTTATTAAGAAAAATAGGAAAATAAAACACAAGGGCTAGTTTTGCAAATTGCTTAAACCTTTTTACCCTTTTAAGTAATAAACAGCAGGGACCATTTTTGCCATAACCTTAAACCCCTTTTATTCTTTTAAGTTATAAAACGGAGGGACCTAAAGTGACACTTTCTAAACTTTGTTTATAACTAAAAAAGGGCTTAAAAAGAAATGGAAAAAGAGAGAAAGAAGAGGGACCAAAGTTGCATCTTTTTCAACCTTCTCTTTTAAAATCCTGCAACCACCATCGTACCCGCCAAAATCCATACCACCATTCCCCACGGTTTTTCTTCCCAAACCACCTCCCAAGTACCCTCTACAGCTATCCCTCACCTTTCCCCACTCAACCCCAACCCTTATACCCCCTTTCCAGTTCATTTCACTCAACCCGAAACCCATCAATGGTTGAGATGAAAGCAAGAACAATGCAAGGCTAGGATTGCTTGGATTACTTGCACACTCTTACAACAAGCTCAAACCATGAGCCAAGTGCAGGCTTTGAGCTGCTATAAAAGAGAGAAGACCCAGCCAAGCACAAACACCTTTTTTTTTATCTTGTTTTTACTTTTCTTAGTGTAAAATTCAATTAAGATTGCTTTAAAAGTGTTATATTCAGCTTATTTAAAGTTTATATTGTAATACTTTCAGTTTAATAAAAGTTAAGAGTTTTCTTTGAAATATTGCATTTGCTAAAAATTTAAAGCTTCCTATTAACTCTTTAAACCTGTTTATCTTATGTAAGAGTGTGTTAAAATGCTAAAACATTACTTATAATCACATTGTTACCCCTTCCCTTAACTAAAAATCAGTAAAAAATTCGTTTTTTATAAATAAGGGGGTGTTTGGTTTAGACCCAAAATGGGTCATAATGGAAATGGCATGGGTCAAGCTCACTCAGCCAACTTTGGCTGAGTGTGTAGGGGTATTCAAGCCACTTAAACCACCATTTTCAGTTTTAAAATAAGTTTTTAAGTGCTTTTCTATATTCTGTCAAAATCTAAATGAGCCAAAGTGACCATAAGGGCTTAAGCTGTTGAAACAGCTTAAGCACCTTATTTCTTGTGTTGTTTGAGTTACAAGAAGCCAAAAAGAAGACCCCTTATTCTGTCTTTTAGCCTCACCAAGCATGAGTCAAAAGTTAGTGTGCATAATCTTTGAAAACCCTCAATTTTAAACCCAAAATTCAGCAGCTTTTATTGTTTTTTAGGCTCTTAAACTTTGAAAATAAGCTCACTAGTCACCCTTTTAAATCTGTTTGAGGTTTATTTTGGTTAATAAGCTCTTAAGAGCTTATTTCAATAAGCTCAAATAAGCCTTTAGCTCACTGTTGCATGCTCCCCTGGTGCTAGACCACACTGTTAAGCCTCATTTTCTAGCTTATTTGAATCTGACATTAGGTTTTTATGCCTTTTTCATTAGCTTATAGGGTAGTGCCTATTAGGTTTAGCAGCTTAGTTTAATTAGAAAGCTTATTTAAATAGCTTAATAGTAGCTTAAAAGTAGGTATTTTTCTGTTTTCTTTTATAAACTGTTAACATAGCTCATTTCAAATTCAGCTTAACTTAGGGCTTATTTTAGTGACCTTAGCTTATTTAGGACACCCTTAGCCTAGTGACTTATCCCCCTAGCTTTCTAGCTTATTTTGTAGCTTAAATCCCAAAAAGCCAAGTAAAATAAGCTCATAAGCTTATTAAGCTTCTGCAGCTTCAAAAAGCTACATTTCTGGCTTATTAAGCTCACTTGAGCTTATGCACCTTTTATGAAAAATACTCCCTTTGAGCCCCTTTACAAGTTTTCTTTTATAGCTTTTTGATAATAAGCTGTTGGACTTGATTTGTAATCGGGGTAGTGCTTCAGGGACCATTTGTGTAATTTCCTCTTTTATAGTTACCTTTGTTAGTCCCTGTGGTTAGTTAGCCTGTTACCCCGTTTGTCCTTGTGTCCTTTTCACTGTTAGTCCCCAAAGTTAACCACAGTTAGTTTTATTTAATTTAATTAATTAAATTAGGTTTAGATTTAATTAGTTTAATTACTTTTAATTTAATCAGTAACTTTTGGGCATTTTTATATTTTTAGAATTGTTAACTTTTTCTTTATTTAATTTTATTTTTTTAGAATTTTTATAACTTTTATTTTTTGTCTTTTTCTATTTTCTTAGTTTTAATTAGTTATAAATCTTAGAAAAATCATAAAAAATCTAAAAATTAATAAAAAAATATTTTTCTTTTTTATAAAATTTTCTTTTGTCATTTAGTGTCTAGGAAAAATATAAAATTTAGTATAGGTTTAATTTTTTATAAATTTCAGTTTTAGACCCGTTTTATCCGGTGCGTTTTACCGTTTCTTTTCGTTTTACATTCAAACGACCTCCGTTTTAGTTCTAGTTTTTTTTTATTTTTCAAATTAAGTTAATTAGAATTTAATTTTGATTTTTAATTTAATTTAGCATTTATTTTCTTAATTTTTAGTATTTAGGTTTCCCGATACCTGATTCTGTTCCCCGTATTTAATTTAGATTTAATTTTAGGATTTCCCAATAATTAATTATGCTTCCCGTAGTTTAAGTTCTATCCATATTAACTAATTTTGTTTCCCGTAGTTTTTAAGATCCCATTTCCTTTGCTTGTTTTCCCGTAGATTAAATTAAGTTTTATTTAATTAATTTTAGTTGTAATTATATCAGTGTTTCCATCATATCATATATTTTCCATCATTCAATTTCTCATCAAACCAGGATAACTTTCAATTGCAGCCTCGTTGGGACATACGACCCGGGAATATCTCTTCCGGAATCTTTTTATTATTGATTCTTACTTATTTAATCTCTTTGTGTAGATTTTAACCTTTTGCCTTGGTCAAGGGCATTTGGTTGAGATTTGCATTTGAGTTGTTATATAAGTGTGTACTATACCACGAATCAATTTTTGGCGCCGCTGCCGGGGAGGCATTTGCTACGATTATTATCCGACTTTGATCTGAACTTGTCTTATTATTAATATATCATATTAAAAAAAAAAAAAAAAAAAAAAAAAAAAAAAAAAAAAAAAAAAACACAAAAATATTTTTCTTTTCTTTTTATTAATACATATCATATAAAAATTAAAAAAACCAAAAAAATCAAAAATATAAAAAAATTGTCATTAACCAAAAAATAAAATTCACTAATTGGTAATATAACCAAAATATAATATTTCTACTGAGGTAATATCATAATAAGTTCGTGAACTACTGAGTTCCCAATCGAACCAAAGATTTAAAACTTGCCTTCTGTGTCACTTACGATATACGGCTCACCTCATTCTGATTAACAAACTATAAAGTGGGTATAAGGAGGGTTGTTCCTAGGAACTACGACCCAAAAGGAGAAATAAGCTTCGCGCTATTCCTACTCCTCCGCTCACCTGTGCGTTTTTCATTGTGAGAGCTACCGTGAAGTAAGATCGATTATTTGGCTTAAGTTCTCTTATCTGATTTTGTCCAATTGTGAATTATGTTGTTAATAAATCCGAAAAACAAAAAAAATAATCTTCTTTTTCCTCTTAACCGTTTAATTCTTTTCTTGTCCCTCTTATTTGTTTAATTCTGATGGAGTCTTAATCTTGTTTTGAATGTTGTTTAGGGGTGTGGTACAAACGACGGATAACTCTTATTGTTTTTCGTGCAACGGTTGCCAACCGTGCGGTTGGTCGTTCATTGATGGAGGTTTGTCTTAGTTGTACTTATGGAAATGAAAATCAAATCGATTTTTCAACTCCGTACTCTTTTGATCAATCTCCAAGTTTCTCTCACCACCCCACACACTCTAAGCAAATCTTGTGTGAATTTTGCGGGAACGATACTCAATATTGTCACTGCTGTACACCTCAAAGCCAGTTTATCTATCCAGAGCCAGATTACAGCCTTGATTTCAATTCCCGCAAGATTTGCATTAATCTCAACAGCAAAAATCTTTGCTGTGAAAATTGTAGCGGTCTCATACGACTATTGAATGGTCAAACAGATGACGTCATAAACTCTCATTCTTTCGGTTTTGACCATCTTCAAAACCCCGCAATTTTCCGTCAATCATCACCTCCTCAAACCAATGAGCGTGGAAGCTTTGCAAGCCCAATGTAGACCTGATGAAATCGTTGAATGCATTCTCAAAAGTCTTATCGTTCTCTTTTGGGAAAACGCCCAAGGTTCTATTGCAAGTTGGGACAACTTTTTTGAAGTTAAGCACGCTCCAAATTCGAGAAGTGCTAAGTATTGCTTAGTCAAACCTGTTCAAGATGTGAAAATATCATAGTGACGAGCTATCTGAGTACATTCAATACGCCGGCTTGGATGCCCTCTCGTCTACTGTGCTAATTGTCTGCATGACGGAGGACTAACCATTGCAATCACACTCCGGAATCACCACAAGAGCCCGTTAACTCTCATAAGTTTGGGGACGAGCATCTTGGAACACCTCTATTCCGGCAAACGGCATCGGACGAATTCATAACGTTCTAGGTGTCGAGAACTTGTCCCAAACCCCAATTGATGTTCGAGGTTTTTTCCGGACAGAGAGTGTGAGTTACCTCCATATGATGATTCTTTAAAGAATCATGATTTTTACTTTCTCCAACCCTCTCTTCGGAGATCGGATGACCGATTTTACTATTAAGTGTAGAGTCATTTTTCCGAGGAGGACATTCCAAAAGAGATTTTATCATTTACTTTAATCCTCTTTTGATCTTGATGAGAAATTGCTTCGACTAAGGTAGATCGGAATTTATGATGAGGCCACACTGCTTGGAAGCATCATTCAATTCCCGGGAAGTGAATTCTTTTTGATGCTGAATTGCTCTTGTAGAATCCATGCTAAATCGGACATTTCGATTGTTTCTTCTCCTAAGATCGATTCTCTTTCCAATGAATTCGCCGGTGAACTCATCCTTCCAAAATCAATTCCACCAGAAATTGAGGACGTTAAACATATGTCACGGAGGTGATATCTCTGTTTTTTTGGAAAGTTTGCTCTACGATAACTCTTCTCCTCGACCTCCGGAAGCTCTTCAAGCCAATTCTAATGCTATCGAATCTCTCCCTCCATCTCATATCCCCGTTGCGGATAATGATTCTCTTATGGAGGAGATTGACTTGTTTCTTGCTGATGACGGATCAATACCACCAGGTATTGAGAGTGATGATGACAACTCCGTAGATGACGATACTTCTATTTCCCTTCCCGAGTTCGAATCATTTTATGTTGATTATCCCAATTCGGGAAATTCAACCATTGATGTGGTGGAAGACATCCCCGTAGATGTGCCTAATGTTTTACCCACCCATCCCATCACTGGCAGCAAGATTTCATTAACCACTAGTAGAATTTTTCGCTTTGTTGTATGATCCTTTCTCCATTTCTTGATTATCCGGTTATTACCGCCTTTCTTCTCCTGTGGGGATGAAGACACCAATTTATTTGAATCCCCGGCATTTCAAAAGTTATCATTCTTACTAAGCCGGATGTACTCTCAAAAAGAGTGAACTTTCATGAAATTCAATACTTATCGTAGTCACTGTATGAAAGTCCGAATGATGATTTATTTCCACTTGTTTCCTCAAGGATCAATAAATCCTTGTGATGGGTCAAGCATCGTGACCCTAAACAAGCGCTTCGTGGGAGGCACCCCATGCTTATCCGTAGTTGTAATAAGTGTTGTTGTTGTGTAAGATAGCTTGTCTTTTCCATTACCCGTGTTTCCATGTTGTTGTTATTGTTTATTGTCCAGGATTGCCCGGATTGTGAAGACTCTCAGTTTTGTCATTCATCAAGAGTTTCACATCCTCAGCTTCATTTGGGAATCCGATATCCTAATCTTATCGACTAACGTTTTTATCTTTTGGCATACCTCATAAATGGCCTTAGGATTAATGTAGTACCCTTCAAAACATCGAGGACGATGTTTAGTTCTAGTTTGGGGGGTATCTTCGATTTGATTGTTGCCTGCAGCATTGTTACCACGTAAACCCGTTTTTACCACCAAAATACCAAAAAATGAAAAAATTGAAAATTTTCAAAAATATAATAAGTGTTTTGTCGCAGTTTTGCTTTTCTTTTGGGTAGAATAAGAATAATTTTTGACTTGATCGGGCGTGTTGAGCCCTAGCTAGTTCCTTTAGGCCGAGCTTTCACGAATTCTATAGCTTTGAATTTTAATAATGTGAAGAACGAGAAATGATAGAGTTAAATACAAGTTTATGTGCTAAGCAAGATTCTTCTAAAAACTTATACAAGTAACTTGTGGTTTTCTCTCCCGTGAATTTCTAATCCACCTAATCATACGTACTCAATTTAATTCAACTAAGTTAATCGATGTTTTCAGAAAAAGCTTCAAATTTGTAACTTGAGTTTTCAAAGCGAGATTTTATAGTGATTTAAAAGATAAATGCCAAAGAAGCATGAATGAAATGTGAATGCAAAAATGCATGAATATTGAAATTTTGCCAATGAAGCATGCAGTTGATATTATGGAGCAAGTAAAAGATGTGTCGTGATATCCCACTCCGCTAGCAACGAGGTGGGGGTTCAAACTAAGACGTCTTTGCTTCTAGGGATTTGGTGTGTCGTGATATCTCACTTGGAAGAAAGGTCTAGGTGAGGGTTCAAACTAAGACACAAATCCTTAGCCATATTAGGAAGAAGGTGTTGATGTGATTTCCCACTACGCTAGCAACGGGGTGGGTTTTCAAACTAAGAACATCGGTCGTTGGTTGTGATATCCTGCTCCGTTAACCACGAGGTAGGGGTTCAAACTAAGCAACGCATTCCTAGCTTTAAGAACTTATGATTATGATGTTGAAAATGTTGCAAAAAGTTCTAAAGTTTAAATCTCGAAATCAAGTTACGAAGTCTTAATAAGTTGTTGCTTTGAGTCATGATTCATTTTGAATTATGACTATGAAAATAAGTTGGTCTATGGTTAAATTAAAATGAGTACACACATTCAATCGTATATCCATGTTGGGAGTTGAAAATTCACAAGTCATAAGTATGAGGGCTTAACATATAGACTTATATCGACAATGATCTTGTTTAATTGCTTTGCTTGGAACTTGTGAAAAATCGAGGACGATGAATTTATCCGTCAGGACATCCGTAGATCACTCTACGGGCGCTTCTCATTCTATGATCCCAGTGTTAACAAATAAAGAAAGCCAAACTTGTTAAAAAAATGAGAAAATCCAAAAATATTAGTTGTAGTTAGTGTAAATTCAGAAAATGGTGAAAACGGGGCTTACGTGTTTACTTCATAACATTGCGTGAGTACACACCAATACCTTAGTTTGGGGATTTGGATAAGTGCTTAATTACACAAATCTTTTACCTTCAAAAAAAAAAAAAAAAAAAAAAAAAAAAGAAAAAAAAAAAAAAAAAGAAAAAAAAAAAAAAACAGAAATAAAGGAAAAAAAACAAAAAAAAAAAAAAAACAAAAAAAAAAACACAAAACAATAACCCCCACCCCACCCCCCCCACGACCCACCACCCTCCCTCCCCCCCCAACCCCCCTCCCCCCCCCCCCCCCCCCCCACCCACCGACCTTACCGCCCCCCCCCCATCACCCCTCCCCCCCTCCCCACCTCACTCCCCCCCGCCCCCAACCCCCCCCGCCCCCCCGCTCCCCCCCCCCTCACACCCCATCACCCCCCTCGCCACCGGCCCCCCCCCCACCACCCCCCCCCCCAGCCCGCCCCCACCCCCCCCCACCCCCCCCCACCCCCCCCCCTCCCCCCCCCCTCCTCCAACCCCCACCACCCCGCACTACCCCTCCCCCCCCCCCCGCACCCCCCCCCCCCCCCCCCCCCCCAGGGTCCACCCCCCCCCCCTCTCCCCCCCCCCACCCTCCACCGGCCCCCCCCCCCTCCACACCCACCCCCCCGCCCCCCCCCCCTCCCCCCCCCCTCGCACCCCCCCCCACCTCCCCACCCCCCCCTACCCCAACCGCAACCCCCCGCCCCCCCCCCCCCCCCCCCCCGCCCCAAACCCCCCCCGACCCTCCGCCGCCCCCTCCCACCCTTCCCGCCTCCTCCCCCCCCGCCGACCCCTCCCCCCCCCCCGCCCCCCCCCCCACCACCCCCCGCTCATCCCCCCCCTCCCTCCCCCCCCACAGCCTTCACTACCCCCCCCCCACCCCCCCCCCACCCCCCCCCCCCCGCCCCCCCCCTCCCACCACCACCCACCCACCCCCCCCAACCCCCTCCCCGCTGCCCCCCCCTCCCCCCCCCCCACCACCCCCCCCCCCCCCCGCCGCCCCCCCCCCCCCACTCCCTGCCCCCCCCCCCCCCCCCACCCGCGACTTGTGCCCCCCTCCCCCCACCTTCGCTCCCCCCTCCCCCACCGCCCCACCCCTCCCCCCGCCCCCCCCCCCCATTCCCTTTCCCCCCCCCCCTCCCTCCCCCCCCCCCCCATCGCCCGCTCGAACCAGCCCCCCCCCCTCCACCCCCAGTCCCCAACACAGATAGAATGTCCAAATACAAGAGCCGTCCGATCACACCACCAACAGCCAGACAACCACGCCAACCAGCCAACCCATCGCCTGGACTGTAAACCGACTGAGCAAAATCCCGGCCCAATTCCAAACAAAGCCCAAGTCAGAGTTCCCAACAGCAGAATCCGCATCCACCCGGAGCCGGAACTGAAAGAATCCTGTTGGATGCAATCTTCACCCATCAGATGGGCCGAACCCAATCGTATATCTTTTAATGAGGGTACAGTGAAAGACCAAATAGGGCCCTCAATCAATTACCACAGCCCATTTGTAGTGCAATTGACAAGACTTGAAGACTTTGCAGGCCCAATCCTAGCCCAGTTACAGCCAATCTAGCCATTTTTACACACAAAATCCCGCTAACATGAAGCCTAAACCTTATTGGGCCCAGACACACTCAAGTGGGCCCAATACAAGCCCAATAAAAACCCAAGCCCAACAAAAGCCCAAAATCCTTTTTTATAAAACTTTAGGGGCTTAAATTGCCAATTTTGAAAGTTATTTTATAAAAGAAAAGTGGTAAAACAAAGAAGGACTAAAACTGCCAAATGGCAGTTTTCCTTTTAGTTATAAAACGCAGGGACCATTTTTGCAATTTAGCAAAACCTCTTTATTCTTTTGTTATAAAAAAACGGAGGGGCCATACATGTCAATATCCAAACCTTCATTATAACTGAAAATGGTTTTAAAAGAAATGAAAAGAGAGAAAGAGATGAGGGACCATCTTTGCCTCTTCTCCAAACAAACCTTTTAAAATCCTGCAACCATAAAACAGTACCCCCCCGTACAGCCAAAAACCCGATACCACCCCCTCCCAAGGATTTCTTGCCATACCCACCTCCCAATACTCCTCCATCCCACCCCTACCACTTCCCACAACCTATTGACCCTTATAACCCCTTTCCCTGTCAAAACACACAACCCGAAGCACCCCCAATGGTGAGATTGTGTGAGAAGTAACACAAAAGCCAATCCAATGGCTAGGATTGCTTGAGGAGTTTCTACACACCCAACTAGCACATGTGAAGCCCCAAAGAAAGGCAAAGGACTGCTATAAAAGAGCCAAGACCAAGCCGAACCATTTACACCATTTTTTATGTTTTTTTTAGCTTAATTTCAATTCCAAGTCTTTTCTTTTAAGCATTTTAAGTGTATTCAGTTTATTAAAAGCCTATGTTGTAATAACTTTCAGTTTTAAATAAAAGTTAAGAGTTTTTGAGAAAATTGCCATTGTCGAAATTTCAAGTATGATTCAAGCTTTTTAAATCCTGTTTAAATTATTTAAGAGTGTGTTAAAGTGATTGAGTATCCCTTATACACCCTTTTCTTACCCTTAATTCAGTTAAAAAATCGATTTTATATATTTAAGGGGGTGTTTGGTTTAGACCCAAAATGGGTCATTTTGGGTTTGTTGTGGGTCAAGCTCACTCAGCCAACTTTGGCTGAGTGTGTAGGGGTAATCAAGCCACTTAAACCACCATTTTTAGTTTTAAAATCAATTTTTAAGTGTTTTCTATTTTCTGTCAAATTTTCAATAAGCTAATTTGAGCTTAAGTGCTCAAGCTGCATAAGCAGCTTAAGCACATTGTTTGTGTGCTTGTAGTTGTTGTTCTAGCCAACTTACAAGTCCTCTTTCTGTCCCTTTGGTAAGACCAAGTCACCAAGTGTTTGTGTTTGAATGATTTTTGAGAATCCCCATTTTTAAGCCCAAAATTCAGCAGCTTTTATTGTTTTTTAGGCCCCCAAGTTTTGAAAATAAGCTCATTGGAGAACCCTTTTAATCTGTTTGTGCTTATTTTTGGGAAATAAGCTCTTATGAGCTTATTATGATAAGCCAAAAAGCCCTTTAGGCCTGTTTTGAACCTCCCCTGGTGCTGAGCACCAATATTAAGCCCCCCATTTCTAGCTTATTAGCAATTAAGCTATAGGTTTAAATTGCTTTTTATCATAGCTTGTAGGTGTCCCTTCTAGGTTTAGCAGCTTATTTGCCTTAGATAGCTTCTTAGTGTAGCTTAATTTTAGCCTTAAAGTCCCCATTTTTCTGTTTTCTCTTAAAACTGTTAATATAGCTTAAATACTCCCCAGCTTATTTTAGGGCTTATTCTAGAAAACTAGGCTTATTTAGGACTCCCCTATCCCTATTTATTTGTTTCCTATAGTTGTAGCTTATATTGTGCCTTAAAACCCCAATAAGAAAGCAAAATAAGCTCATAAGCTTATTAAGTTTCTGTCAGCCCAACATGTCACTTTTCTAGCTTATTTAGACCCCTTCAGCTTATGCTCCTTTTATGAAAAATGTTCTCCTAAGTCCCTTTTACAACTTTGCTTTTATAGCTTTTGCATAATAAGCTGTTAGGACCTAAATTGCAATCGGGGTCCACTTCAGGGACCATTTGTGTAATTTCTTCTTTTGTAGTTACCTCTGTTAGTCCCTTTGTTAGTTAGCCTGTTACCCCGTTAGTCCTTGTGTCCTTTCACTGTTAGTCCTTTTGTTTTAACAACAGTTAGCCACAGTTAGTTTTATTTAATTTAATTAATTAAATTAGGTTTAGATTTAATTAGTTTAATTACTTTTAATTTAATCAGTAAAATTTGGGCATTTTTATATTTTTAGAATTGTTAATTTTTTCTTTATTTAATTTTATTTTTTCAGAATTTTTATAACTTTTATTTTTTGTCTTTTTCTAATTTCTTAGTTTTAATTAGTATTTAATCTTTATAAATTCATAAAAAATCAGAAAATTAATAAAAAAATATTTTTCTTTTTTACAAAATTTTCTTTTGTCATTTAGTGTCTAGGAAAAATATAAAATTTAGTATAGGCTTTATTTTTCTTAAATTTCAGTCTTAGACCCGTTTTACCGGGTGCGTTTTACCGTTTCTTTTCGTTTTACATTCAAACGACCTCCGTTTTAGTTCTAGTTTTCTTTATTTTTCAAATTAAGTTAATTAGAATTTAATTTTGATTTTTAATTTAATTTAGCATTTATTTTCTTAATTTTTAATATTTAGGTTTCCCGATACCTGATTCTGTTCCCCGTACTTTAGTATAGATTTAATTTTAGGATTTCCCTATAACTAATTTTGTTTCCCGTAGTTTTTAAGATCCCCATTTCCTATATTTGTTTCCCGTAGATTAAATTAGGTTTTATTTAATTAATTTTAGTTGTAATTATATCAGTGTTTCCATCATATCATATATTCTCCATCATTCAATTTCTCATCAAACCAGGATTATTTTCAATTGCAGCCTCGTTGGGACATACGACCCGGGAATATCTCTTCCGGAATCTTTTTATCATTGATTCTCTCTTATATATTTTATTTCTAAGTAGGTCTTGACTTTTTCCCTTTGTCAAGGGTGAAGAGTTTGGATTTGCCTAGTATTTTATATATATATACTATTTGACGAACCACCTTACCTAATGAGCATCAATTAAAGTTCAACTCATACAAGGATGCTAAGACACTGATGCAGGCTATTGAGAGCAGATTTGAAACACACACATCATATGTGATGTGTCTTTGTTCGTCGAACCAAGAAAACAACAAACACCCTATTTGCAACATTTGATAAAGATAATGGTGGTTTTTAGGTGTTTTTGGGTTGATTCTTGTGTTCGGGTATTCATATAAATAACGTTTGGGTTGTCCGATTCGTGTCAAAATCTATATTTTGAATACTTTTCGTAAAAGTTTATACTTAGAAAATTTTACTTAAGAACATGATTTTTGATTTTAAATAATACAATATTATTATTTTATTAATTTAATAAATTCACTAAAAGACAAAAAAATATAATTTTTCTCGAAACTTTTCTAATATGTTTATTATGAGTAAACGTTTCATTTTCAATCATATTATGATTATTTTTACGGTAACTAAGGTTACCGAATGGACTTATTGGGATATATTTATAATTATTTATTATAAATATTTACTTATATTACTTATCTATTTTCTTTAAATAGTATAAGTATGTATCGTTGAGATATCGGATTGATAAATTATGGTAGCATTTTCTCTAGGTTGGGTAAAATTTCTGTTATATGTGGTGACGGATTCGGGACTAAAAGTAGTGAGTTTTATTTCAAAAGATTAAAGAAGATTTTTAACACAAATTTTTTTGAGACAAAGTGCATTTTTGAAAAATATGTGCTTTTGACAAACTTTTACACTACGCAATAAAAATCTATGAAGTTCCCGTGCAATTCTGAAAACTCCCTTGGTTCGCGCTGATTATACGCTTATTTAACAAGCAATGATGTAAACGATGCCAAAGAAATTGGTGGACAAAACTTGTTATTAGTTGTGCTTATTCCATTTTAGGATATTGTAGTCAAAGGTTCTACTTAAGAATCGTTCACTTTCACTTTTATGGTGTGCTGATTACAAGTTTTTTAAGCACAAGGTGTAAAGTAGAGATGTTGCTTTGGACACCAAACTTACAAGATTTTCTTTTATGTTTCATTAAAATTCCAATGATGAATATTTAAGAAAGGTATAACTAAGGTTAGAATTATTACTTATAATCATCATATTTTAAAAAGTCCATGTCGTTGATTTTAACTACATACCATTTATTTCACTGTTAGTAAAAATAAGTTAGTTTTAAAAAAAGCGTATCAACAATTATTTATACTCCAAAAAAATAAAATAAAAATCTTGAATTATTGTGTTTGATGTTCTGTTATTAAGGAATGAACATGTTTTCACTAATACAATCATATATCTCCACTATTATAATAGGTGAAAACACAGTGTTTGATTTCCTTTTAAAAAGTATTTTGCATTGCTCATACTGATAAATCAATATTCTATCAGTATCAATTAAATTAAATTGTCTTGTTTCTAATGTGCTAGTAATAACCAAATACAGTGTGTGGTCAACATAAATTACATAAAAAATAAAGAATTATGACAGAATTTCTATCTAATAGAAATATGCAGAATACAAAAGATTTTACAACTTTTAGAAGAAAAATATTCCATTTATAAGCACTTATTTTAGTGGAAAAGGTAAGGTATCTAAGTGGAACTCAAACAAGTTGTAGATAGAACCGTCATTCATGGTGCTACATGACATTGGTTTGAATACATTATATCGTTCAAGAAACTTTATCAAATGCGCAAATCTTAAAATTATGGATTTTACCAAGGTTATAAATAACGTGAGGCGTGGCGTGGCGGCATGGTCAAGTCTCAGCCATGACGAGTCATGGCGTTTTTAAGGCGTGATTTAAAGCGGCACAAAATATGAAAATATTTATAAATTTATATATTTATATCATATTTCAAATATATTAAAAAAAAAAAGGGGTTTTACCAAAAAAAATAAAAAAAAAAACAAAAAAATATAAAAAATAAACAAAAAAAAAAAAAAAAAAAAAAAAAAAAAAAAATAATAAAAAGAAAAAGAAAAAAAAAAAAAAAAATGTTATACATAAGGAATAAAGTCAATAAACTATTTTTGCATGTAATCTTTTTTATTTCAATATAAAAGTATAATTTTTATCGAAAATGAATTCAAAAAAGTCTCCACGCATCACGCTTTATCGCGCATTATCACGTTTTTCCACTCCTCATCTCGCGTCAAGGCCTTAAGCCTAAACCTTGATCCATTGCATAGCGCGGAGGTCAAGCCTCGCACCTTTACGAAGCCTTACCGGCGCCATAGCGCGCCTTTTAAAACCATGAATTTTACTAAAGCTATCATTGCTATTTTGAGAAATAAAATTATGATAGAGTCGTTGATTTGGTTGACCAAGGTTAAATACAGTAGCTGATATATATACAAGATACAAATAATTATTTTATTGACTAAGGCTAAACATTAATTATGGTAAATTTATCACATCTACGTCAGCAATTTCACAATTCAACACCTTACAAAACCTATTATTTTTGGAATTGTCTAACGGGTGCCCTCACCGCATTGGTTAAAGTGTATTAATGTATCACGAACTTTTTTTTTAAATTGAAAAATGCATTTAATACACATTAATTGAATTTATTATTATTATTTTTTTTGGCAAAAGTGAAAAACATATATTGATGAATAGATCAAAAGATCTCATGAACATGATACATTTGAGAAATATAAAAAGATTACAAACCATCTGAACCTATTAAATCTTGAATGAAACTTGAGCTACCGTGATGGATATGAAGAACATAGAACTGAATATCGAAAACATGTAAACTTACTTCTGTGGAAAACTGAGGTGGAAAACTAGAAGGGGGGGTTGAATAGTTTTCTTGATTAATTATTACCTTTTAAAAGTTTGTTTGAAACTATACGTGAAATGATTATGATATTGGTATTGGTATATGATGTAAGAAATATAAAAACAAATAAATGGAGAGTCAGAAAGAGATAACTAAGACACAAGTATTTATAGTGGTTCGGCTACAAGGACACCTTCCTTGCCCTACTCCACTCCCTAAGTCACCTACTCAAGAGTTTGTAAACACTAGTCACCGAACTCCTTTCAACCGACGGAGAAGCCTCACAACGTTGCTTATACCTCTTTTTCGGTACAAAGCTAAATACCGGATTCTTCACACGGTAGAATCAAACCAACACTACTACACTTGATTTACAATGATAGATGTAACTAACAACTACAATATGATGTTCAAGACTCAGCAATGTGATCTTGATGATGCTATGGAGATCCGAAACAAGATGCTTGAAACTTGATCGTCTCGAAGGGGTGTTTGGCTATTTTCTTCTTTGAAGTAAATTACCTACAAAATGCTAAAGGAAACTATGCAAGAAATAAAGAGAAAGATTAGATGATTAAAGAGTATTTCTAAGTGAGAAGGTGTGTGAAAACATGAGAAATGGCTTGGTATTTATAGCCAAAAAAGGTACTGTAGCCCGGTTCTGCCAATTCTGTTGATGAATGGAACTGGCAGCCAAAATCAATGGAACCGGCCTATAGTAACCAAATCTGAATTTTGATTTGCAAAATCTTGAGAGATCATGTGAAATCTTATAAGATTAGCCTTGGATTTGCTGCATTTGATTAGGTCATGTATGATGTAAATAAAAGAGAGATTAGAAAACATTTTTGTGTATAGTTTAGGTTTACATAAAATAATGTATATACATTTTTATGACACTTTGTGCTTTTCTAAAAGCTTATGTTTTTAGAGATGGTTTTAGCACAATGTTTCTTTATGTTTTGTCATCAATAAAACTAGGAAGGTCGTGAGATAGAAATAGACATATTTTATGGGTTTATTTGTATTAACAATCTCCCTCTTTTTGTTGATGACAAAACAAAATGATTTAAAATACAAAGGCTGATTTTCAAACTGATTTTCAATGGTTTGAGATTGATTTTAATCCATTGTTCTTCTCCCCTTTTTTGTCAAAACAAAAAGATAGAATAGGTAAATCTAGGTTTGCCGATTCTAGTATAATCGGTAAGCTCCCCCTTGAGAGGTGCATAGAAATCTGCAAAACAAACAAGTTAAATAGGATGGGATATGTTGTCCCTTGCTATGTGGATACCTACAAAAGAAAGGTTATTAGACATAAAGAAAAAAATTTCTTCTGTAGTATCGGCTGACCGGTTCTGTTCCTTGAATAGAACCGGCTTGTTATCAGACAGAACCGGCTGACTTTTGGAAAGTCAAATCCTTCAAATTTTAATCATATTTTTGAATGATCACACATTATTAATAGGTTCAAAGCTGGAAGCAAGAAAAATTCATAGAAAAGAGAACATTAAGGACATTACATCATAATAAAAGAGAACAAGAGATTCTTAACGAATCGACTATTTTATTCTTCTTCTAAATTTTATTCTAAAAATTATGCGAAAGAACATTGAGGCAATCGAGAATGTGGTTGAGAATGAATCTTACTTCTCCTTGGAAGTTGTCGATGATGGCTTGAGTTCGTTGGCAATGCTCACAAAACATTTTATGAGTTAGCATGGGGAAAGGATTATTAGGTCCCAATGGCGGAAGTGGTGGGTTGATCGAGGGTAGATTTGGTAAAAGATGTGGTGGTAATGGTGGAAGAGGTGGTTCCATGTCTGGAGTGGGAGAGGGAAAGGTTGACTCAATGGGTGGAATGGGAGATGGTTCATTAGCCATACGCTCAATGGTGTCAAATGATGGCCGAGGCAGTGGAGGATTAGTTGTCAAGGGTGGAAGTTCTCTGAGAGAGTCAAGAAAGGCTTGAGGAGAGGTAGGAGGAGTAGTGAATAAAAGTTTAATAGGATCAAGATTGATGGCTAATGGTGATGTGAGTTTTGAAGGTTGAGTTGGTTCCGGAGGTGGTGAGGTCAATGGTGGAGGTGTTGATTTAGGAGTGAGAAAAAGATTGCTATTAGAGGTTGCCGGAGAGATGATCGGCGAGAGTGGTGGAATAGAAGTTGAAGAAGTTGGTGGAGGTGCCGATACGTAGTCCGTTGGTGGTGAAAGAGATTGATAAGGTGGTGACGATGTTCGAGGATTGTTAAAACAACATGGTCGGACACTAATTCTAGCGGTTCTTTTTATGTTAGTTTTCTTATCTTTAGGCATTGTTAAGATATTTGGTGATGTTAGAACTTTGGATGAGCTCCTTTTATAGGAGAAATTTGAAGTGATTTAATGCATTTCTTGTTAGAATAGATATAATCTAATGATTAGATAGTGCTCAAGGTCAACTTCTATAACTAGGATCTGATTGATGTGACAAGGAGAAAAAAATTGAAATGGAGATGTAAAAATCGTATATAATTTTTTTTGTTAAAACTGTTATACAGTGCAGGCGGTTCTGCCGGTGCTTTTGGACGAAGAGAACCGGCTTTGAAAGCCAATGGTACCGCCGAACTGAGGAAAAAAATTTGTTTTTTTATATGTTGGAGATGCGGTTTTCTCGACTCAATAGAAAAAATATTTTTGAGAAAAACCCTAAGTCTCCTTTTAATGTAGCTATAATTGAACGTGTTTGAAACGACATATTGACCATGTGTTTCTTTGTATACGTTCAAGTGGCATGACACACAAAGTGTTTTTATTTGTATTAATCAATAAAAAAAATGTTTTGACTCGAAAGAAAGGATTGTAACACCCCCAAACAGGGTCGCAACGGAATAATGAGTCCGGGAGCGTTACATCATAGATCAATAGCACAAGATATGAGAACGA
>BQNB010034444.1:1880-34769 GCA_026074375.1 Tanacetum coccineum
TTAAAGAAACCTTGGATACATTAAAAACTTGTGTGTGCTATCCAAATTCTTCACCATAGCATCAAAGATCATTTTCTAAAAATTAAAAGTCATGTTTATGGCCAAGCAAATTATAGCAGTTGCTATATTGCTACTAAATTGCTCCCAAGCTGTTGTCTTTAGACTTAAACAGTGAAGGATTGTATGAATGAAAAACCTCCACTGGGGAGAAAAGTGTCCATTTTGAAAAGTAAGTCTAGCAGAATCAGACACATACCCCATAAGAGCACGTTGCTCAAAAATCTCTGTATTTGGTAAAGAAGTAATACCATCGGAGTCTTCCAACTTGAGGTGTCTTCTTAGAGATGCTTCAGTAATAGTCTTGACTTGTCCATTAATGCTAGCAGTTATTTCCACTTCTCCATCATCAGTTGTTCTAGCAGTAGTTGTTCCCTAAAACTGTTGGATTAAGGAAATATATATCTTGGGATTCTCAATAAGGGCATACTTGATATGACTAGCATTTAGAAAATCCATAATTTGATGAAAGGATTCACTTCCCTATGGCTTCTGTAAGTAGGCCACCATGTTGTGTTTGTCGTAAAACTCCAAATTTGCCATTTGATGAGAAAAATACGATTAAAGTTCTGGATTAGGCTCGTTTATGAGAGAATGTAAGGTTGACAAAGTTAATTGATATAATATGGAGAGCACGTAGGGTTGTGATTTGATATACTGAAAGAATTTTGTTCTTATCTTGAAGAAATCTTATGAATTTATAGAAAGGTCATGAATTCTCCAATTAGTCAAACCCTATAGGCTATAAACAAGGCAGTTGGCGAAAATATCTCAACGGCTAGAATTAGTGAAGGAAATTCTGTTATGGCTCAAACAGTATTAACGGTCATCCAACAGTACTAATTTTAGCCTAACAGTACTAACTTTAAGCCCGGCAGTACTAAAACATGTTCATCAGTACTAAGTAATGCCCAACGGTACTAAGTAATGGCACATACAAACTTTGAGATACATTTTAACCTCCATTTCATCAAAAATTCATTTCCATCACCAATATGGCACTCACAATCTCTCTTTCTATTTTTATGCTCACATTATCTCTCAATTCTTTTTGCTCATCAATTCACTCTTTCTGTTTTTATCACACAACTCTCTATCTGTTTTTCATCTCACTATATCTCTCTTTTCTTTTTCTTACCAATTCAGACAGTTTTGTACAATGTGCCATTAACTCTATAAGTTTCATAGTGTCCTCACATAACGAAGGAGAAATAGTCAAGTGTGTAACTCTTGAGAGCGTGATTGCGACCGTACTAGTAAATGTATCTCAACCTAGTTTGACGCGAGCAGCGCCTCTACCAATACGAGTTATTTCTCACACCTGTACTCCAGCGCGAAGACTGATCCAGACGCCCTAAGGACTTGCTCATTAAGTGTTGCCATAGATTGGGTCCTATTGATGTTACCACCTGACCTTCTCTTTCTAACTAAAGCAGATAGTGCAGCCCTTTCCATTCTGTCACCCAACCCTTATGACACCTCAGACACCAACATTTACAGGGGGACCACTAACTGAGTAACCTTGGTGTCCCGACCACTCTTTTGACACCTATAATGTTTTTTATTCTTTTCTAACAACGCTTTTTGATATTACAATTCCTACCAGCCATCTTTACGGTATATGACATAATAGCCACTCGCGAGCGCAGCGCGCAAGAGCGCAGAGCACAGTCATCTCTATCATTCAACGTCACACTCAAATTGCTTATTCCTACAACTGTTATAAAAAATATGCGCACAATCCCATTAGTTTCTTCTTGACAGATTAATTTTGACTAACAGTTTAACAAGCAGTCTAATGCGAGCGATCGAGCTGCTAGTACTAGTGACGTATCTTACATTACCTCATGTCGCGAGTGAGCGAGCGGATCGATATAGAATCTTAATATATAAAAATACAAAAGAACGAGAGCGCGCCGCGCAGAAGCGCTGTGATTACATTCCCTATACTTGCCATCAATATTGAGTCGAAACCGCGAGCGCTCGCGCGCGATATAAACTTTGTAAGTAATCCCGGCAAAATTTATCTGTTGATTTAACCACTTGAATTTAATTTTTAGCATGCATACTTTATAAAATGATATATAATCTCAATGGGTGTGGTTTGTAAATAAAAATATTTCTTAACAATACATATAGTATTGTTACATTGTCAATATTATCATAGGTGTGCATAAAATTTATACCCATAGTCTACATTTATTCTGATCCAATACTTGTCCACTCAACTTCAGCACCACATATCCACGTTAGTAAGAAGGTGGCAACCACAGTTTGCGTCTGCACTGCCATGATATCAATCGCATCTTAACTACAACCTCCTGTTTTGATTCCTATCTAGGCTAGCTCCAGCAGTATCACTACAGATGATGCCACCAATCAAAAGGAAATCTCTAGGATAACCAAAGACCTAATTTGGGTTTTCCTTTAGATATCTTAAAATCCTTTTTATAGCATTAGTGTAAAACTTTGGTGTAACTTAAATCTGCACTACACATACCAAACATAATTCTGGCCTATATGTAAGATACATCAATGATCCAATCATTGATCTGTAAAGATGGACATCAACATCATCACCATCTGAATCTTTGAGCAGGGGATTTTCTGTATCCATGGGTGTGCTAGCTGGCCTGACATCTTGAAAACCAAACTTCTTTAATATGCCATCTCAATATTATCTTGCTATAAAAATTCCATCTTCTTCTTTCTCTTCACTTATAAACCTAAGAAGAAGGATTCTCCCATAAAACTCATCTAAAATTTTGTCATGCATCAGTTCTCAAATCAACACAACTCCTTTTTTGTAGAGCCAAAAATAATATCATCAACATAGACCTGTACAAGCAAAATATCCCTTTTTTGCATATTTGATAACATGTCCTGATATATCTTCCTTTTTGAAACCGCATTGACCTAATAGATACCTGGCCAGTCCTCATACCACCTTGGAGCTTGATGCAACCCATAAAGTGCTTTCACCACCTTGTAAACCTTGTCAGGATCTTCAAACCCTGCAGGCTGACACCCATATACCTCCTCTTCAATCTGACCATAAAGGAAAGCACTTTTGACATCCATTTGGTACACCATAAATCCCATAAAGGAAGCATAAGCTAAAAACAGTCTGATGGCTTCAATTCTTGCTACAAGAGACAAACTCTACATAGTCTATTTCTTCTCTTGAGTATATCCCTGACATCTAGTCTAACCTTGGTGCGATGACATCTCCAGTCATGCTTCTATTCTAAAAATCCATTTTGTACCAATGGCCCTTTTTCCCTTAGGTAAATCCACTAGAACCCAAACCTTTTAAAGCTTAAACTGTAGAAGCTCTTCTTGCATTGCTGCTACCCAAGCTGAATCACTTAAAGCTTTGGAGAGGTGAATCATGGGGCCTGGTAGGGGTCTTATGCATGGTACCACTGCCCTGACCTGCTTCTAAGCCAATGTCAGTAGTGGCAGCCCCTCCAGCATCAACATCCACACTTATGAATGCAGCCTCATCTGCTACTTGGGTTTGAGTAGGAAACTGAGACTGAGGAATCTCAGCATCTTGTCTGGTTATATCCCTAAGTGGCGATGATTGAGGTGATTGATATGTTTGAGGTGATAAGGATGGTGAAGATGTTATTCTGGAAGGAGATGACTCAGGTGTAGTGATCATTGTAGGAAATAGAGGAAAGTCTACCCCAGAATAACCCTTGGAAACCCTTTTCATGTTGCTAAACAGTTTTTGTGTAAGGGTAGGAGTAGGATAAGTTCTGGTGTGAGGTTGAAGAAGTCTCTTTTGTTTGTTTAAACAGATTTGAAGAAATCTTGGATACATTAAAAACTTGTGTGTGCTATCCAAATTCTTCACCATAGCATCAAAGATCATTTTTGAAAAATTGAAAGTCCTGTTTGTGGCCAAGCAAATTATAGCAGTTGCTATATTGCTACTAAATTGCTCCCAAGCTGTTGTCTTTGGACTTAAACAGTGAAGGATTGTATGAATGAAAAACCTCCACTGAGGAGAAAAGTGTCCCTTTTGAAAAGTAAGTCTAGCAGAATCAGACACATACCCCATAAGAGCAAGTTGCTCAAAAATCTCTGTATTTGGTAAAGAAGTAATACCATCAGAGTCTTCCAACTTGAGGTGTCTTCTTAGAGATGCTTCAGTGATAGTCTTGACTTGTCCATCAATGCTAGCAGTTATTTCCACTTCTTCATCATCAGTTGTTCAAGCAGTAGTTGTTCCCCAAAACTGTTGGATTAAGGAAATATATATCTTGAGATTCTCAATAAGGGCATACTTGATATGACTAGTATTTATAAAATCCATAATTTGATGAAAGGCTTCACTTCCCCCTGGCTTCTGTAAGTAGGCCACCATGTTGTGTTTGTCGCAAAACTCCAAATTTGCCATTTGATGAAAGAAAAACACGATTAAAGTTTAGGGTTAGGCTCGTTTATGAAAGAATGTAAGTTTGACAAAGTTAATTGAGAAATCTTATGAATTTATAGAGAGCACTTAGGGTTGTGATTTGACCGACTGAAAGAATTTTGTTCTTATCTTGAAGAAATCTTATGAATTTATAGAAAGATCCTGAATTCTACAATTAATCAAACCCTATAGGCTATAAACAAGGCCGTTGGCGAAAATATCTCAACGGCTAGAATTAGTGAAGGAAATTCTGTTATGGCACAAACAGTACTAACGGTCATCCAACAGTACTAATTTTAGCCTAACAGTACTAACTTTAAGCCCAGCAGTGCTAAAACATGTTCATCAGTACTAAGTAATGCCCAGCAGTACTAAGTAATGCCTAGCATTACTAACTTTGAGATAGCAGTTTTAACCTCAATTTCATCCAAAAATCATTTCCATCACCAAATCTTGGCACTCACAATCTCTCTTTCTATTTTTATGTTCACAATATCTCTCAATTCTTTTTGCTCACCAATTCACCCTTTCTGTTTTTATCACACAACTCTCTATCTGTTTTTCATCTCATTGTATCTCTTTTTTCACCAATTCAGATAGTTTTGTACAATGTGCCATCAATTCCATAAGTTTCATACTATCCTCCCCACTTCTAAGTGTGTTAACTCTTGAGAGAGGTAGATCATTGGACTATTTAGATGTAGTCTCAAACTTAGTTTGAGCATCTACACCCCTAATATGGTATCTTGGTACCTGGGACCACTACCTGAACCAGTTCCTTAAGGACTTAGCTCATTAATTGTTGCCATGGATTGGGTCCTAATGATGTTACCACTGTCCTGCTCTGCTTCTAAGCTAGAAGCAGTAGTGGCAGCCCTTTCCATTCTGTCACCCAACTCCTTATGGGCAGCCTCATCACCAACCTTTATAGGGGGACCACTAGACCGAGGTATCTTGGTGTACCGACCTCTTTTGACATGCCTAGATGTTTTTAATTCTTTATAGCACATTTTTTTGATGTTACATGTCCATGCTTGACTGCATATTGGCATAATTAGATTCCCCTCAAACAATACTTTAGAGGTGAAGCATTCAACATCAGGTACTCAATATGCTTAGCCTGCAAGTGTTAGTCCAAAGTCAAAAATAGACAATCTAAAGTATTTTCTTCTTGACAATATTAAGTATGACTAACAGTTTTAACAAGCAGTCTTAAGTATAACAAGCAATATTAATTATACTTAGCAGTATTAATTGACAAGACTAACATTACTGATCCTATAATATTACAAAGACACAAAGAGATTAAAAACTTTAAGGATTTAGCTTTCCAATACTTGCAATTAAGTATTGAAACCTTCTAACATCTAAAGCTTTTGTAAGTAAGTCTACAAAATTTGATCTGTATGGATTTTAACCACTTGAATTAACTTTTTATCATTGCAGTCTCTTATAAAATGATATCTAATCTTACTGTGTTTTGTTTTAGTATGAGAAACAGGATTCTTAACAATACATATAGTACTGTTATTGTCAATATTAATCATGGTGTGCATAAAATTATACCCATAGTCTTGTATTTGATTCTTAATCCAGAGTACTTGTCTACAACAACTAGCAGCAGCCACATACTCAGCTTTTGTAGAAGAGGTGGCAACCACAGTTTGCTTCTTGCACTGCCATGATATCAATCTGCATCCAAGGAACTGACAACCTCCTATTGTTGATTTCCTATCTAAGCTAGCTTCAGCATATTCACTATCAGAATATGCCACCAGATCAAAGGGAGAATTTCTAGGATACCAGAGACCTAATTTAGGTTGGCCTTTTAGATATCTAAAAATCCTTTTTACAGCATATGAGTGTGAAACTTTGGGTGTGACTTGAAATCTGGCACATGCACATACTGCAAACATAATATATGGCTTGGATGATGTAAGATACATCAATGATTCAATCATTGACCTGTATAGATGGACATCAACATCATCACCTTCTGAATCCTTAAGAAGGGGTTTTTCTGTATCTATAGGTGTACTAACTGTCTTGACATCTTGAAAACCAAACTTCTTTAATATGTCAGTCACATATTTATCCTAGCTGATAAAAATTCCATCTTCTTTCTACCTCACTTGCAAACCTAAGAAGAAGGTGAATTCTTCCATATAACTCATCTGAAATTTGTCATGCATCAGTTTATCAAATTCAATACACAACTCCTTCTTTGTAGAGCCAAAGATAATATCATCAACATAGACTTGTACAAGCAAAGTATCCCCCTTTTGCTTTTTGACAAACAAGGTCTGATCTATCTTTCCTCTGTGAAACCTATTGTCTAATAAATACTTGGCCAAGGTCTCATACCAGGCTCTTGGAGCTTGATATAAACCATAAAGTGATTTCACCACCTTGTAAACCTTGTCAGGATAGTCAGGATCTTCAAACCCTGGAGGCTGACACACATATACCTCCTCTTTAATCTGACCATAAAGGAAAGCACTTTTCACATCCATTTGGTACACCATAAATCCTATAAAGGAAGTATAAGCTAAGAACAGTCTTATTGCCTCAATTCTTGCTACAGGGGAAAAAATTCATCATAGTCTATGCCTTCTTCTTAAGTATATCCCTGAGTAACTAACCTTGCCTTGTTCCTGATGACTATGCCTCTTTCATCTTTCTTATTTTTGAAAATCCATTTTGTACCAATGGCCATTTTTCCCTTAGGTAAATCTACTAGAACCCAAACCTTTTGAAGTTTAACTGTAGAAGCTCTTCTTGCATTGCTTCTACCCAAGCTGAATCACTTAGAGCTTTAGTAACCCTTTTGGGTTCTCCCTGGGATAGAAAACAGAAAAACAGATAGGTATTGAGGTTTTCATAAGGTTTCCTTTCATAAGCAACACTGAGAAACCCTTGTTAATTTGTAGTTTTTATCATCCCTCTCATCTGTGCACCAGATTGTATATCACTAATCACATGATCAAGAGAATGATCTTTATGTATTCTGGTATTTGGAGTAGTAGGAAGTTGATATGAGGCATTGAGGTTGCTCATATCCATTTCTGTTTCATCACCAAATAAATCAACATTTGTAGCTTCAGGTGTAACATTGTCTCTTAATGAAAATATGTCTGAGATAGTTTGAGGGGGATTTGACCTAGTAGTAAGAACTGTTGGACTAACAATATTAATATGTAGACTACCAGTTCTGAGATTTGTACTAGCAGTATTAATACTTGGCCCAGCAGTATTAATATTTGGAGTACTGCTCTCAGGTCTCTCCTAGTTATCAACTCTACTTGCTTTACTAACCCCTTCATCATCCTTCTTTTCAGCATCACAAGAAGGTTTTGGTTCATCATGACTAACATTCATTGAAGGAGAATCAAACAATGAAGAATCTTTCCACAAAGGCATTACAATGTAGTCTTGGCTAGTGTCAGTTTCCTTTCTAGTAGTACCTTCACCAATACTAACTTCTGAACCTGCAAAATCATTAAAGTTTGTACCTACAATAACTGGCACATAATTCATTGAATTTGTTAGACAATCAATATCAAACAGCCACTTTAGACCATCTCCTGAAACAATAGGTTTATCCTCCAAGAACCTAATGTGCAAGTTTTCTTCTACTTTCTTGGTTCTAATGTTGTATACTCTAAAAGCCTTGCTAGTTAATGAGTATCCAATAAAGAATACATCATCAGATTTTCCATCAAACTTGCCAAGATGATCTAAGGTATTAAGAATAGAAACATGACACCCAAATGGTCTCATGAATCTGAGAGCAGGAATTCTACCTCTAAACAGTTCATAAGGTGTCTTATTATGAGGCTTAACAATTATTACCCTATTCTGCACATAGCAAGCAGTATTAACTACTTCAGTCCAAAATGTAATGGGTAGCTTAGAGTCTGCTAACATTGTTCTAGCTGCCTCAATCAGTGTCCTATTTCTCCTTTCAGTAACATCATTTTGTTGAGGAGTTCTAGCTACACTATATTCTCTCTTAATGCCTTTTTGTTTACAAAACTCATTCATAACTCTATTCTTAAACTATGTCTTATTGTCACATCTGATTATTTTTACTTTCTTATCAACTAGGTTTTCTATCTTAGTTATAAAGTTCTTAAGTATGCCACTTGTCTTATACTTAGAGGCTAAAATAAAACTTAAGTGAATCTGCTATAATCATCAGTAACTACAAGACAATATTTCTTATTCATTAGGCTGCTAACAAAAGTTAGACCAAACAAGTCCATATGCAACATGTATAAAGGCTGAGTAATAGAGTTCTGAACTTTGGACTTACATGAGGCTTTGTGTTGCTTTCCCTTAAGACAAGCAACACAAGTTTGGTCATTTTCAAAACATTTTGAGGGCAAACCTCTTACAAGATTGTCCTTAACAAGTTTATTTATAGTTTTAAAGTTTACATGACCAAGCCTCCTATGCCACGGCATTGATTTATCAAGTGTGTCCTTTGCAACAAGACAAGTTAAACTCTCTTTAGGAATAATGTTCTTCATATCAACATTGTACATGTTGTTCTTTCTAGGAATTTTAAGTAAAATCTGACTTTCATCAGGTAACTTATGATCAAGAGATAGAATAAAGCATGGAGTGTTAGTAAAAAGAACACAGTTCTTTTTGTCACACATCTGTGAGACACTAAAAAGGATAAATTGTAACTCCTTGACAAAGAACACATCCTAAAAATCAAGCTTACCCATTTTGAGAGTACCTTTACTAGTGATTTTTCCTCCCCTGACTCCTCTACCAAAGGTAACATATCCTCCATCAAACTCCTGAAAATCTAATAGATAGGAAATGTTGCATGTCATGTGCCTAAAGCATCCACTATCCACATAGCCTTTATCATCATTTGGTGGAATGCCCTGCACATAAAAATAAGGAATATAGTTTCCTTTAGGGACCCAAGCCATTACTGACTTGGATCTGCCTCGTGCATCAATATAATTATGTTTCTTCAAAGTGATTGATGCACTATCAAGTTTGGTAGGTCTCCAAATCGAACATGCCGAGGCCTTAACAGCATTAGCCTGATTAGCTCTAATAGTATTAACAACTGCAGAATTTGGCCTAGTAGTATTAACTGCTTTTGGCCTAACAGTACTAACTTTTACCTTAGCAGCATTAACTTTTTGACTAAAATTTTTGTTAGTTAATATTGTTTTTGATTGATAGGGCCTTTTTACAGTTGATTGTGCTGAGTTTGAAAAACATGACAATGGTTTAGCACTAAAAACTATAGATTTAGGATGAGCAGTATTAACTGTCCTGGCAGTATTAAAATATTTTAGGCCAATTTTCATTAAAACTGCTCTTAGAACCATGTTCCTTTAAGCATTAGGGTGAGTCTTGTTGGTAGTATAGTTGTAGTTCACCCTGTTATAATTATTCCCATATACCATCATTTCCCTTTGATGGTATATACAATGAGCTTGAATATGATCAAAACTCTCACAAACAAAACATGCTTTATTATACATCACAAAATCACTACCTAGTTGTTGGGATTTAAGATTATTCCAGTTTCTTTGATTTCCCTTAGGTTTTTGAGATCTGTACATCTCTGCATACTTAACTGGTTTCCTAGCTGTTTTGTCTTGTTGTTTAGGAAAAACAGTTTGCTTCTCTTTCTTTGACACCAACTCCTTAACCAATGGGGTATCAGAAGTTTTCTTAACCTCATTAGAGGTATCTACACAGACACTCTTAGGTCCATAGCCTTCAAACTTAGGTTGTTGGAACTCCTCAAGACCATAGTAGGATAAATCAATAATTGAGAGTGCAAATAAGCCTGTAGGTGGGGGTGGAACATCATTATAGCCCATACCTTTTATACTGTTGTTAGATATTTGACTCCCTATTAATTTATCTAAGCTCTTAGAGGCATTTTCAAATTTGTTAATTTTAATCTGATTGCTTTCTTTTTCATTCTTTAGCTTCTCTATCTCAATTTTAAGAGCATTGATTTCCGAGTCTTTAAATGAGGCATCTCTTTTTAGAACAGCAATTTGGTCACAAAACATAACCTTATTCTTCTTGTAAAAGACAAGTTGTTCTTCTACAGATGCTAAACCTCTTTTATAGGTAGCTAGATTAAACTCAGATTTATTAAACTCTACTCTTAAATTATCAAGTTGAGTTTTAAGAGCTTCAAAGCTTTTAAGATAGGTGTTAGAGCAAGTTTTGTCATTGTATACCTCAGAGTCTGAGAAAGCCATAAGTGCCATGTTTGTAGTCACTTCCTCTTCTGCCATAAAGCTCCAATCAAAACCAGCTCCATCAATAGCCACCATAGCTTTGGAAGAAGTGTCTTCCACATTCACAGTTCTTCTTGAACTGTCTTGATTCCTAGGCCTGCTTTCTTGGTTTCTAGGACCTCTGCATTCCCTTGCAAAATGTCCCATCTTATGACAGTTGAAACATTCTACCTTGGACTTGTCATATCCTGCAGTATCACTTCCATTGATAGTGATATTCTTCCCAGTTCTCTTGTAATACTTCCTTGCTTTCATACTCAGTAATGCCAATTGCCACTTCAAATCCATTTCTTCAAGATCATCTTCATGGATTTGTTCTAGGTCTTCATGTACAAGTTGAGATCCATTTGGATGATTGGCCAGAAAAGCATAGACAGTGGCATCACTCAAGTTAGCAGTAAAATTTTAAAATCATTAATAAGTACTATCAAGAATACTATCAATCCTAACTGAAGAGTTAGCAGTACTAACTTGAACATTAGCAGTATTAACTTCATTGGTACTGCTAGGAGTTGAAACAAAGGCCATATTCTGAGAGCCTGAATTTGAGCTTGATGTAACAGTTCTTTTGACTTCTTGTTCAACAATCTTGAAATTCTTGTAGAGATCATCAAAGCTCATTGTTTCAAGATCTGGTTTATTTCTCCAGACCACAACATGAGTGTTCCATTCGGAAGGCAGACTTCTTAAGAATTTTAAATTGAGATCTTCTTGAGAAATGTTTTCCCCTAAGATGGCCAACTAGCTAACAATTTTCTAAATCTTGTTAAAGATATAATCAAGTGACTCTATGCTTGGGGCATTGAAGTTCTCATAACTCTACTTTAGAAGTGTCTTTTGAGTCTTCTTTGTGGCATCATTGCCACCAAATCTTGTTTGTATGGCAGCAAACAAAGTCTTGGCATCCTTGTATTGATTAAAAGTCAATTGATGTTCATTGGGAAGTGCCATCAGCAACATACTTCTTGCTTTTACATCATTCTTCTTTTGGGCCTTCTCTTCAATAATAACAAGACCTGGTATCATTGAAGTAGAAGTACCATCAACATTTGCTGTTGTTCGTGTTGTTGGTTTGAAAGAGTTGTCATTCTCTATGACATCCCATAGAGCATAGTCTTGAATTTAAAAGCATTTCTCTATTCTGAGTCTCCACATCTCATATTGACCTTGCTTGAGAAGTGGCAGTTTTGCAACAACATTAGTTTGTGTAGTTTCTAGATCCATCTCTTTTGTAAAATGAGTTCTTCTTGATTGTTTCTTCTAGATTAAAGTTTCAGAACATAAAGCTCTGATACCACTTGTTGATCCCAACTAGATCGTGCAAACCTTGTAAAAGGGTTAGTTGTATTGAATAGATTCAAGACAACTATGCTAGAAACTTTATTGATACTAAGAGTAGTGGAATCTACTCTTTAGTACTTAGAAGAATATCAATGTGATAGTAAACTGTGATGCAGTAGAATGAATGAACAATGAATATAACAAAAAAGCTTCAATATTATTATTATGAATAATATGAGTACTCTGTCTAGTACTAGGATTTACAACTTGGAAGCTATAAATGTGTTTATTGTGATGTGTTTACAACGATAACCTAGGATCTCCTTTTATACACTAAGGAGTCCTTTACGAGATACAAATCTTCTAAACTTTTATAAGATATCTACATATCTTCTAACTATATAAGATATATATGATAAGTTCATACATATCACTTCACACATCTTTGATCTTCTGACAGTTGTAATCTTCATGCATCAGTACTAAGTCTTCTAGCAGTACTAAGTTTAGTACTGGCAGTACTAACTTTCTTCTGGCAGTACTAACCCAGTTAGTACTGTTAGTTATATTTTGAGCAATATTAAGTTCTTGGACTAAAAGTACTAACTTGTTAAGATTTATTCCCAACAATAGTCACTATTAATATAAGCTTCCTAGTCAAATGGTGAGTCCTTAGGATACCAAAGGCCCAATTTAGGATGACCTTTCAAGTATCTAAAGATTCTCTTCACAGCATGAAGATGTGAAACTTTAGGTGTGACTTGAAATCTTGCACAGGCACATACAGCAAACATTATATCAGGCCTAAAAGTGGTTATATACATCAATGATCTAATCATTAATCTATATAAGTAAACATCAACATCTTCAAGTTTTGCATCCTTAAGTGTTAGGACTTAAAGACTTCAAGATGATTCTTAGAATTAATGTTGCTTAGATATACATTAGTGCTGTCAAGCATAACTTAGTAATGTTGGTGATACTAATGAAAATTATGCTAAGTACATAGAACTGGTAGTATAAAGTTATTATCCAAACCAATCGAATTTATCAAAACTCGATCATAACTTAACTATGAATCAACCAAATTTCCACAAACCACTACAAATACTTAATCGTAATCGAATCACTGGCAAATCCAACATAATTTTCACAAATTCGATCACAAAACACAACCGTATCCAATCACGTCATTACTAATCCAAATTTGATCAATCACACATGTATTTGAACCGTAATACGAACAAACCGTAAATTGATTTCACAACAACTATCACTCTTAATCCTCTATTTGCAAATGATACCACTTGTTAGGTCACTTAGGTAATTATATCACACATTTAAGAAGGTTAAGCTTGTAGAGAATTAGTGAGAGAGATAAGATGAAATGAAGTGAAAAATGTTATTAGAGAGAAAGAATGAAGGAAGGTTACAATATTATGTGTTTTTTACTTACCTCCCTTCTAAGTAAGAGAGGTTTAAATAGTGTTGACTAAACACTACTTATTCTCTCGAATTATCAAGCTTAATGGGCTAATCCTTCTTATTGGACCCATTAAGACTAGTTAAAAAATTAATAAAAATGAACTAAAACATACTCCGTACTAATTAATATTTGACCAATTATTTTAGAATAATTGACACTTTTCTTATTCCTATCAGTATCATATATGATTATAACATGTTATGATCTAGTTTATAAAACTACAAACATGTCAAAAATCAAGTTTACATCATCATTTGTATATGAAGATCTATCATATAAAATCAAAGATAAATTTATAATCTAACATATTTAAATATTTCATGTAAAGGATATATAACATCAAAAACATGTTTAAATAACAAGTTTTACACAATGTATGCATATAAGCATCTAAACTTGAAAGCTGCCATAAACTAAAAGTTATACCTTAAAATTGTATATTGGTGAGACTAGACTTGTATGAGTACCTTTCTTCTACAGCCAACAATTAGAAACTCAAAACTTAATAACTAATGGTTACTGAACTTTAATAATGACTAGGAAGACTCTAGTACTGAATGCATGAAGATTACAACTGTTAAAGATCAAGGACGTTGTGAAAGCGATATGTATGTAATGATCATGTTATATCCTATTAATTAGAGATATGGTTGTTATTTATATAAGTTTAAAAGATTTGTATCTTGTAATGGACTCCTTGGTGTATAAAAGGAGAGATTCTAGGTTATGGTTTGAAAACACTCTAGATGGAACATTCATTGCTCTCAAGGTTGAAACCCTAGTACTAGACAAAGGTAACTCGTATTATTAATCATAATAATATGAAGCTTTTTGGTTATATTCATTGTTCCATTCATTCTACTTGCATCATAGTTTTTACTATTACATTATATTCTTCTAATTAATAAAGGAGTAGTATTCGCATACTCTTAGTATCAAACAATAGTTTCTAGCATAGTTGTCATGAATTATCAATCAAACTAACCCTTTAACAAGGTTTGCAAGATCAAGTTGGGATCAACAAGTGGTATCAAAGCCTTGTGTTCTAAAACTTTGATCTAGAAGATATGGAAATTTGGAATCTACACTATATTAATACTACTGCTAAGCTACCACTATACTCAAACTTATGAGTATTGAGATGTGGGTGATAAGAATCAAGCAGTACTTCTAGGTGCAAGACTATGCTCTATGGGAGGTCATAGAAAATGGTAACTCATAGGTATCTGTACCACCAACAGCACAGGAGAATGGTGCTTCTGTTACCAAGATGTTAGTACCTGTAACTGCTAAAGAAAAGACCAACAAGAAGAATGATATGAAGGCTAGAAGCTTGCTACTCATGGCTCTTCCCAATGAACACCAACCTACTTTCAGTCAGTACACTGATGCTAAAATAATGTTTGTTGCTATTGAAACACGATTTGGAGGTAATGAAGCCACCAAGAAAACACAAAAAACACTTTTGAAGTAACAATATAAAAAATTTAGTGCATCAAGCACATAGTCTCTTGACTCTATCTTTAACAGACTTTAGAAGATTATTAGTAGGCTTGCAATTTTGGGTGTGATCATTACTCATGAAGACTTAAATTTAAATTTTTTGAAAAGCTTGCCTCCTGAGTGGAATACTCATGTTGTAGTCTAGATGAATAAGGCTAAAATTAAAACAATGAGCATTGATGATTTGTACAACAACTTCAAAATTGTTGAACAAAGTCTAAAGAAATCTGTTGGTACAAGTAGTGGTGCTCAAAACTTAGCCTTTATGATTGCTCCAAGCACTAGCAGTACAAATGATGTTAATACTACTAAACCTGCATATGAAGTTAGTACTACTAGCCCTAATGTTAACACTGGTAGTCCTCAAGTTAGTACTGCTAGCTTGAGTGATAATGTTGTGTATGCTTTTATGGTTGATAATCCTAATGGTTCTAATCTCCTACAGCAGGACTTAAAGCAAATTCATGAAGATGATCTCAAAGTAATAGATTTGAAGTGGCATCTCTCTCTCTGCTAAGTATGAGGGCAAAGAGGTACTTTCAGAGGACATGCAAGAAAATTTTCATTAATGCTAATGATATAGCTGGGTATGATAAATCCAAGGTAGAGTGTTTCAACTGTCACAAGGTAGGACACTTTGTCAGGGAGTGAAGAGCACCAAGGAACAAAGAAGGTCAGTTTAGAAATCAAGATAACACAAGGAAGCATGGAAACAATGAAGACACATCTTCAAAGGAAATGTTGGCTATATATGGTGTAGGTTTTGACTGGAGTGATATGGCAGAAGAACAAGTTTAGACAAACATGGCTCTGATGGCATTTTTAGACTTTGAGGTATACAATGATAAAACTTGCTCTAAAACTTGTCTGAAAAACTATGAAACTCTTAAGAAATAGTGTGATGATTTGATTGTTAAGCTAAATCAAACTGAATTTATAGTAGCTACTTATAAAAGAGGTTTAGCAACTGTAGAAGAACAACTTATCACATATAGAAAGAATGAGGTTCTTTTTAGTGAAGAAGTTGTAGTTCTTAAAAGGAAAGTAGCTTGCAAAGATTATGAAAAAAAAGTACTTAAAAGTGAGTTTGAAAAAGTTAAGCAAGAAAACTAGGGGATTAAATTTAAAATTGAAAATTTTTATAAAGCCTCAAAAGACCTAGACAAGTTGTTAGGAAGTCAGATAACTGACAAAAGTAAAAAGGGTTTGGGGTATAGTGTTGTTCCTCTACCTCATCCTTTAATCTATAATCAACCTAAAAAGCTTGATTTGTCTTATTCTGGTAAGAAAGAGTTTAACATTGTTTGTGATAAGAAATCAGATGATTCTAAGGAAAATTCTGATGACTCTTTGGTAAAAGAACAAGTTCTAGAACACACAAGTAGCTTTGTTGAGTCTTCGCTTAATGTTAATAAAGAAACTATTTTTCTTGATAAAAATATAGAGTTTGTCAAACCTAAAAATCATGAAAAATCAGTTAAAATGTCAGTTAGGTATGCTGAGATGTATAGATCACAACCTCCTAGGGGGAATCAAAGAAACTAGAATGGACAAAAGTCCAATCAACTAGGAAGTAATTTTGTGTTGTATAACAAAGCTTGCTTTATTTGTGAGAGTTTTGATCATGTGCAGGATCATTGTAAATACAATCAAAGGGAAAGGATGGTATACGGGAATAATTATAACAGGGTGAACTACAACTATACTACCAATAAGACTCACCCTAATTCTCAAAGGAACATGGTTCCAAGAGCAGTTTTAATGAGAACAAGCCTAAAACCATTTAATACTGCCAGAACAGTTAATACTGCTCATCCTAAATCTACAGTTTTTAGTGCTAAACCAATGTTATGTTTCTCAAAATCAGCACAATTAACTGTAAAAAGACCCTATTAATCAAAAACAGTATTAACCAACAAGAGTTTTACCCAAAAAGTTAATACTGCCAAGGCACAAGCAGTTTATATTATTAGGCAAAAAGCAGTTAAAACTGCTAGGCTAAATTCTGCAGTTGTTAATGTTGTTAGGGTTAATCAGGAAAATGTTGTAAAGGCCTCAACATGTTGGGTTTGGAGACCTACCAAACCTGATAGTGCATCAATCACTTTGAAGAAACTAATTTCCTTTCTTTACGTGCAGGGCAAGCCACTAATGGATGATAAAGGATTTGTTGACAGTGGATGCTCAAGGCACATGACTGGGAACATATCTTATCTCTCAGATATAAAGGAAATTAAAGGAGGTTATATTACATTTGGGGAAGGAGCACATAGTGGTAGAATTTCTGGTAAAGGAACACTTAAAACATATAGTCTTGATTTTGAAGATGTATACTTTGTCAATGAGTTAAAATTCAATCTTTTTATTGTCTTACAGATGTGTGACAAAAAGAACTATGTCCTTTTTACTGACACTAAATGTCTTCTCTTATCTCCTAATTTTAAGTTTCCTGATGAAACTCATATCCTTCTTAAAATTCCTAGAAAAGATAATATGTACAATTTTGATATGAAGAACATTGTTCATAAAGAGAGTTTAACTTGTCTTGTTGCAAAGGCTACATTAGATGAATCAATGCTCTGGCATAGGAGGCTTGGTCATATTAATTTTAAGAACATAAATAAACTTGGTAAGGATAATCTTGTAAGAGGTTTGTCTATAAAACGTTTTGAAAATGACCAAACCTATGTTGTTTGTCTTAAAGGGAAGCAACACATAGCTTCTTGTTAGTCCAAGGTTTTGAATCCAATTACTAAGCCTTTGTTTATGCTTCATATAGATTTGTTTGGTCCAACCTTTGTGAGTAGTTTAATGCATAAGAAGTATTGCTTAGTAGTCATCGATGATCATAGAAGGTTTACTTGGATTTTCTTTTTAAAATGTGACACTCATTTATCTTAATACTCTATCTCGCTCTCGCTCTCTTTCTCTCCCTCGATCTCGTGTGCGCGTATGTATACGTGCGTGCATGTTTGCATATGTGTGTGCGTATGTGGGTAGGTAGGTGTGAGTAGGGGGTGTTTACCACTCTCTTTCTTTCTCAATAATCCATGTTCGAGTCTTCATTGTGGGACAACACATTTACCCTATTATTTCATGCATTTAATCTTTATTATGGCTTAAAATCCTTCTTAATTTGTTTTTAGGTCATAGGTTATGCATTTGCTGGAATTTTTTGGTTCATATGGATGAAAAACGGAAGAAAAAGACAAAGTTTTAAGTTTTGACCGACATCCATGACACTGTTACAAAAAATGCCTAAAAAGTAAAGTTTTGATATTTTTCATGGTCGATCAGTGTATAAAGAAGGGCATCGTGGGCCTTCACAAGCCAAGCGTGAGTGTTAGCCCATATAATGATGTGTCCGAGCAATTCGGTGGGAAAAAACCATAAATCGATGAGGCAAGGTGAGTGTCGCAACCACAAGTGAAGTACCATTTTTTTTTATGATTATTGTTTATTTTTTTGTTAATATTCTAATTGTAAATTTTTATATTTTCAATATTAATAAGTGTGACAATTGTTTAATAGTAGACTAGAATACAAAATAAAAATATTAAATTAAAATTATAATTCTCTATATAACAAAACAAAATAATATATAACACTATATATTTTTATTAAATATCTATAAACTATATCCTAACAAAAAACCATAATCCCACCCTTATTCAACTACCATCCAATTTCAACACCTATACTCAACTACCCACTAAAAAACAACAACACCTAAACCAAACAAAAAATACCACAAAACTAAAACTTAAACACAACTAAACCCAAACCCCTCCAAAAAAATACACTACCAAATACACAAACTCTATACCAAAAATACTCCATTAAAAAAACAATAACACAACACCACAAACTAACCATTAAATACTTAATAAAAATTAATCCAAACACTTAATAAATAACCCAACCTATACCAAAACAAATCATAATCAAAACCAAACACCTCACACACACCTACAAAACAAAATAAACAATCAAAAAACACACCCAAACACATTAAAAACCTCAAACAACACCCACCCACAAAAACACCCAACACACCACCAACCCAACCCACACCCACACAACATACCCATATCACTATACAAAAACAACTAAACATCATAATAACAAACAACCCTCCTTCAATCTTACAACACCAAACATAAAACATCCCTACAGACTCTCTGACCATAAAAAAACACCTAGACACTACAACATAATCCATCAACATCTAAATACTTCTAAAAATCACACTCTACACCCTCCATCTCTTTACATGAAAGAATCCAAAATCAACCTACTAAGAAAATTTAATAACTACGAACAATCCAAAAATACAAGATCTAATTCAACAAGAAAAATTCTAATATAAATATTAGTAGATCACAGATAAAATACATGATCACAACTATCTATACCTCCAAACTTAGTTTCCTCACATTCCTCATCTTTATCTCTAACCCAAAATAAATTATATCATAATAGTAACTATAACTCCTAAGAATCAATCTCATCAATTACTTAACCTAATCAATGACATCTCTTTCTTCTCTTCGTCATATCTATTTTTCTTATAATCTTATACTCGCCTATTTTCTCTTACTCCCCTAAGAGAACTTTACACAAAAAATACTAACTCTCTATTATACTTTCTAAATACACTAACTCTTCTTAAACTAACTATAATACTTCCACAAAAAAAAAGCACCCTATCAGTACCTACATTCCCATCATATTCTTCTCTCTCATGTGTATACTATATAAGAAATTAACTCACTTAATAGTTATATGTCTTATATGAAATTAAATTATCTTATTCTAATATTATGTGAGAGATAATTTCTCAACAATTAAGTGAGAGATAATTATCAAAGTAAACACCGCCTCAATTCAACATTCAACAACTCTTTTTATTATTTTTTTCAAAATTTTATCAGAACTATAACTCTTTATATTTTATTCTTTACTCCATACTTTACACGCTAAAATACTCTCTCTCAAAATTTTCAATATCTCAATTAGACCTATAACAAATAATAATGTTTAAATTAACCAACAATCACCACCCCCCCCCCCAATCAACACAACTAGAAATACCTCACTACTCTACACACAGCTCTACCCCAACACCATACCCAAACAAACACTAATATCACACCTTACATCCCCCCCCACCAACCTCCTTACTTCATCCTCTACAACCCTCACCACCTCCATCCTCTCTCTCACTAAACTACGCACTCTCATCAAACCTATTACTCCATCTCAAACACCCACAAAAATCACACAACTCACAAAACTCACAACCCCTTGTTTCCCTCTGCTCTCTCAGCACTATCTCTCTCCTCACATACCAACAAATCCAACCCAAACACACTCAATCTCACCTTCTACCCCCCCACACCGCCTCCTACTCACACACATCACCCCCCACATACACTGTGTGTGTGTGGTGTCTCTCTATCCTCTTCCACTATTTACCCTTCCATTCTTTCCCCTACATTCTTTATTTTCCTATCTGTTATAAGCACTACGCTCAGATCAATGTATAGAGATATATAGATAGTAGTATATCCCATCATCTAATTTCAAATCCAAACCACTTATATATATAGATATTATCATCCATGAAAAATATTCCTTTTGCACTAGATATCAAATTAATTAGCATAGTACTCTTCTTCCTCTGATCTCACTCTCAATATATATTCTCTTCCTAAGATTTTAACTCACTATCAGCTTACAGCTACTCATTATCTCTACCCTCATTCGCGCTGATTCGTATTGTTCTTAATTTTCACACTCTCTCTACGCTCTCACTTCGACAAGTCGATGACTTTGCCGCACTATCGCACACATCTTTCATATTCTTCCTATTCTCACGCTCGCACACGCGCGTGTGCCACCCACTCATATCACGTCCAAGTCTCACTCTCTCTCTCAGTGTGTGATCTGTGTTGTGCATAGCCTCTTTTCTTTAGTACAAACCACCGATATGTGTGCTCGCTATGATACCTCTCGTCGCTCTCTCTCAAGGTGAGTGTGAGAGTGAGTGTGAGTGTGTGTAGTCCAGCTCGTGCCGGATCGCTCGCAGCGCGAGAGCATCGATTCAGCTCTCTCTTGTGCTGTGGTAGATTGGTTCTGCTAAGGGCACACGTCGTACACGCTTGATATGATGAGTAGAGTGAGAGATGTATTTGGTGTTGTGTGGGGGTTGATGTTGTTGAGAGAGATGTCGAGTCCTAATCTTAGCTAGAACCTATCTACCACATCACAAGATTTACATACTCAAAGATCTTCACTATCGATCTACAAATATCAGGATTCACACAAATAACAAGATAAATACAATAGAGGGTTTGGTATTAGAGAAAAGAGGAGAGATCACTAATTAACACTTTGTTTCTTGACGAATATGAGTGTTCTTCTCTTGCACTTGAATGAGGGGGAAGAAATGAGAAGAAGAGATTAGATCACTTGAAACAAGATCTAAGTATGTTAGTGATTTAGAGTTTTAGCTGAGGAAAGAAAGGTTTTAGAATGGGGGAGAAAGGATAAGACTAAAAAATTTCGTGCAAAGAGAATATTTTTTCTGCTGGGAATGGAGCAGTATTTATAGGCAGGAATCCCAACGGTCATCAGGTGGCGGTCCCGGCGGTCCCTTATATATAAGGGGGCCGCCAGGCCGGGGGACGCCACTAGACTCCGCTCCCTTTTTGTCTTTTTTGGAGTGAATTCCTGTATTGTTATGGACCTTCCATTTTGGGGGAAATTTTGAATTTCAATTTTAAGTTTTAATAAAACTTTTATTTTACATTAGAAATATTCGTTAATGTATTTTTGATGAATACTTTGTAGAATTAAAAGTGAGGATTAAGAAAAAAATATTTTCTTGATCACTAATCATGCTTAATTAATTTGTTTGTTCATACCTTAAGTGATCACTAATCTTAGAAATGAAATTTTACATTTAATAATTTGTAAAAGTTTATTTTTATTGTAAACGTTTTTATATTTTGTTATTATCAAAACGTTGAGAGGTCGAAAAATATAAATAACGTTTTTAGACATTATTTGTATTATCACGTTTTATATACATATATAAAACGAATGAAAAAACGAATAATGGAAACGTATTATAAAACGAATACGGATAACGTATTCCGTCAATTAGTTGAATCTTTTCTTCATTTTTATTTTAATGTTAATGTTTAGTTTTAAAATTCTTTAGTTCTCGTTATTTAAGACCTTTTCTTTTGTTTTTTAATAATGTTGTTAATTACTGTATAATATTTGTTTTTGTGTTTCGAATATGTCTTTATAATATTACAAAAGTGAATAGAGAATTAAGATATAAAAAACAACACTTGAACATGTTTTCTAGGTTTGCAAAATGAAAAACAAAAACGCATGTTTCTCTAACTAAACACATTTTCTAAATTTTCAATTGTTTTGTAAAGATAGAAAATCCCTTCCTTTTTTGTACAAAACAAGAAATGGGAAATGAAAGTAAATTTTCTTCAACTAAACGCAACCTATATAGCGAGCGACTGCGCTACAAAATAGTTTTGTTTGCTCGAATATCCACATCACACGATCCCGCAGTTTCATTTATTTTGCTAAATACGTGATTATACTCATAAGACTCGAATATTTTGAAAGATCCGGTTCTTTTTATTATTATTATCTTTCTTACGGTAATAATGGTTTAAAATTCAACATTTCAAATGTTAAAATTACTAGCTTAATTTAAAACAAACGACCTATAAATTGATGCATGAGCTGCAAAACAAGCCTTACAAACCCTTGTGAAGAGTATCTAAATCGTTGTAGTATAGTAAAAGTAAGTTTAGGGGATCAACCATTTTCTACGAAAATAGTTAGGCATGCTCGTAAAGTATGACGAAATGATCTATGAGACGAAAAAAGATTCTTTTTGGAGATTTGGATTTTAAACTAATATTAACCTAAAGACATGAAAATTGATTGACAAGAAAAGGTAAAATGTTGAAAGCTTATATAATGGGAAAAACTATTTACGTAAGGTGGGCTACACTTTATTATCGCCTAGTTGCATTTACTTAATCTGTCACGCTTTGATTGGTGTCTAAATTAAAATAGTGAACTGGTCAAGCTCGTTAACGTCTCACAATCCAACACCGCACTACAGTGGCTATGTGTTGCACACAAGCTTGATTAAAGAACCATGGGCGACTCGCCTACACCAATAACCTATGCAAATTTTAAGGTTTTTGTGATTCTTAGTCTGACTATTAACAATTGTCACACGTTATTAATATTGAAAATATAAGAAATTTACAAGTTAGATAATAACAAAAAAACAACAAGTAATCAGTAAAAAAAACTTAATATTGTTGATCCATCAGTTAATACTGCTAGTTCATATGATCAAGATAGCCCTAAAGACATGTTCACTATGGGAACTAGTCATACACTTAAAGCCACTCATATTGAGTTCTTCAGTGATAAAGATAAACCAGAAGTTAATTTGGGAAACATCACAAATTCCTATACAGTTCCAACCACTCCAAATATAAGAATTCATAAAGATCACACAATTGAAAATGTTATTGGTGATGTGAAGTCATCTGTTCAAACAAGAAGAATGACAAAACCTACTTCTGAATAAGGGTTTCTTAGTGGTGTATATGAACAGAAAACACATGATACCCTGAATAATTGTTTATATACTTGTTTCCTAATACAAATTGAACCCACAAGCATTGTTAAAGCTCTATCTGATTCATCTTGGGTGGAAGCAATGCAGGAAGAACTTCTGCAATTCAAACTCCAATAGGTTTGGATACGTGTGGATTTGCCTATTGGAAAAAGGGCCATTGGAACAAAATGGGTCTTCAGAAATAAGAAAGATGAAAGGGGGATTGTGATTAGGAATAAAGAAAGGTTGGTTACACAGGGTCATAGACAAGAAGAAGGTATTGGCTATGAAGAAGTTTTTGCTCCTGTGGCAAGAATTGAGGCAATAAGATTGTTTTTAGCCTATGCTTCTTTCATGGGTTTTCTGGTATATCAAATGGATGTGAAGAGTGATTTCTTATATGGAACTATTGAGGAAGAAGTTTATGTTACTCAACCACCAGGATTTAAAGATCCTGACCATCCAGACAAAGTTTATAAGGTGGTCAAGGCACTTTATGGTTTGCATCAAGCACCAAGAGCATGGTATGAAACCTTGGCTAACTATCTGTTGGGCAATGGTTTTAAAAGAGGGAAGATAGATAGACATTGTTTATCAAGAAGCAAAAAGGAGATATTTTGCTTGTACAGGTTTATGTTGATGCCATTATCTTTGGCTGAACAAACAAGGAGTTATGTATTGGATTTGAGAAGCTTATGAAGGATAAGTTTCAGATGAGTTCTATGAGAGAACTTACTTTCTTTCTAGGATTACAAGTACAACAGAAAGAAGATGGAATATTTATCAGTCAGGATAAATATGTAGCTGAGATTTTGAAGAAATTCAACTATACAAATGTGAAATCTGCTTCTACTCCAGTTGATTTGGAAAAGCCTTTAGTTAAAGATGGAGATGTTGATGATGTTGATGTACATCTCTATAGATCTATGATTGGGTCTTTGATGTATCTCACAACATCTAGGCTAGATATTATGTTTGCAGTATGTGCATGTGCCAGATTTCAAGTTACTCCAAAGACATCACATCTCTTAGCTGTAAAGAGAATTTTTAGATATTTGAAAGGCAAACCAACATTAGGCCTTTGGTATTCTAGGGATTCTCCATTTGAACTAGTTGCTTATACTGATAGTGACTATGCTGGAGCAACTCAAGATAGGAAGTCTACAACTAGAGGTTGTTAGTTTTTGGGAAATAGGTTGATATCATGGCAGTGTAAGAAGCAAACTGTGGTTGCCACCTCTACAACTTTAAGCTGAATATGTTGCTTGCTGCAGTTGTATGGGTAAGTACTCTGAATATCAAAATCAATTCAGTATTATTGGTATATTTTCGATGAATACTACTTCATTAATATTGATAATTAACAATACTATCTGCATTAGTGAAAATCATTTTCAACATTTCTAAAAACAAAACATATAGAGATTAGGCATCTTTTTTATAGGAGATTGCAATGCTAATAGTCAATACAAAAGTTTAAATTCCATACTGATAATAAGTAGCAGATCTTCTAACAAAATGGGTTATGATGCTTAGAAAGGTTTACAGTACTTGTCTCAAGTATAGGAAATGCTAATCCTTAATGATCTAATATCTCTCTATGTCTTTAAAACAGTTTGTTAAAGGATTATTAATGGATATCTTGTCAATTAGTACTGCTAATATAATAGTACTTCTAGTTATACTTAAGAATTCATTGTTAAAACTGCTAGTCAAAATTAATACTGTCAAAAAGAAAATACTTTGGATTGTGTATTTTTGGCTTTGGACTAACCCTTGCAGGATAAGCATATTGAGTACCTGATGTTGAAAGCTTCACCCCTGAAGTAATTATTTAGGGAGTTGTACCCTTATGTCAATATTCCAGTCAACATGGTTGGAAGCACATGTAACATCAAAAATGTGTTAAAAAGAATCAAAAACATCTACATGTCAAAAGAGTCGGACAACAATCCTCAGTTTAGTGGACCCCCCTGTAAAAGGTTAGGATGTGAGGTCTGTCCTTAAGGAGTTGGGTGACAGAATGGAAAAGGGTTGCCACTACTTCTTTCAAGTAAATAAGCATTGAGCAGGACAATGGTAACATCAATAAGACCTAATTTATAGCAACACTTAATGAGCCAAATCCTTAGGAACGGTTCAGGTATGTCCCATATGACAAATCCCATAGGGGAGTATATGCTCAAAACTAGGTTATGAGACTCCCTCTCAAACATCTAATGATCCACCTCGCTCATAGAGTATAACACACTTGAATTTGGAGACAACATAAAACTAATGGAAAGTTGATGGCACATTGTAACAACAAACTAACTGAATTGGTGAGAAAAAGAATAGAGAGATTTTAGTGACTGAAAGAACCAGACAAGAAGAGTATGTGTAATTGACAACAGAAAGAGTGAATTGGTGAGCAAAAAGAAAGAGAGATAATGGATAAAAACAGAGAAGAAGATTGTTAGAAGTCAAAATTGGTGAATGGAAAAGTTTTTAACAATTGAAGTTAAACTGTCTCGAATCCAATTAGTACTCTCTCAAGCTGGGGCTTAGAGTTGGTACTGCTAGGCTAATTTTAGTACTGCTGGGTGACCGTTAGTACGGTTTGAGCCATAACAGAATTTCCTTCTCTAAATATAGCCGTTGCGAAATTTCCACCAACCACTTCATCTATAAGTTTGACTAATTAGAGAATTCTTGATCTTTCATAACATAAGGATTTCTCAAGATAAAAACAAATCATAATCAGTCGGTGAAATTTTTAAAACCTAAAAACTCTCCCTTATCTCAATTACCTCTACTAAACACTCATACTCTCTCCCACGACCATATCCCAGAACTTAATTCACTTTCTATTTCATCCAATGGCGAGTTTGGAATTTTGCGACAAGCATAACATGGTAGCTTACTTAGAAAAGTCAAAAGGAAGTGAGGAATTTCATCAAATCAATGTGATTTTCCTACCTGCAAGTCACACAAGGAATGTCATCACTGAATGCCCAACCCTTTATGCTTCTCCTATAGAACAGTTTTGGCAAACTGCTATTTTGAGTACAAATGAGGATGGAGTCAGGGGAATCACTGCTACCATAGATAGAAAGGTCAAGGTATTTGTTTCTGTGGCCTCCATTAGAAGATATCTCAAGCTTGAAGATTCTGATAGTATTAGCTCTCTCCCTATTGCAGAAATTTTTGAGCAACTAGCTCTCATGGGGTATGCAATCACTTCTGATAGCCTAACTTTTCAAAAGGGACATTTTTCCCCTTAGTGGAAATTCTTCATTCATACCATTCTCTACTATTTGAGTCCTAAGAAGACTGCTTGGGAGCAGCTTAGTAGCAATATAGCTACTGCTGTCATTTGCCTGGCAACTAACCATACCTTTAACTTTTCTAACTTCATTTTTGAGGCTATGATAAAGAACTTAGATAGTAAGTCAAAGTTTTTGATGTATCATCTATTCATAGTCAGAATCGTTTTTTGAACAAACGTAAGTGAAGTAAGATGCTGTATGAGTGCCCTTGGCAAGGCGGAGGAGTGAAGCCTGAGCGGGCCGAGGGTAGGAGTCCAAGCTGGCCAAGGCGGCGGTACATAAGATCCAGAGAGAGTACTCTCATCAGTCACAATTGATAAGCCGGTCATGATACTCGACAAGGTGTGAGATTGAAGACATAAGTGTCCGGAGCGACATTCCACTATTTCCAACCATGCTCACCACACCTGAGTCATCTCCTTCCAGAATAACATCTTCACCATCCTTCTCACCCCAAACCCATCCATCAATCTCACAACCACCATCTACACCACCATCTAACCAAACCACACCTATTACTGAGGAGGCTGCTCCAATGCCTCATAAATTACCTCTCCAAAGTGTTCACTTACTTGTACGTGATGAGGTTAGTTTATCACTTAATGAATTGACAGATCTTCGTACCTCACTGTCCAAGAAGGTTGAAAGCTTGAAGTCTGAATTAAAGCAAACAAAACAGACCTACCATATTGCTCTTACAAAGCTGATGAAATAGGTGAAAAAGTTAGAGCAGACAATCAAGATAAGCCAAGCTAGGAGGAGGGCCAAAGTTGTCATCTCTGAACTAGAGAAGATAGGAGGATCCTTCTAAACAATGGGAGGAGTTTGATTAAGAACTGGACTTGGATGCATAATATCTTTGGTACCTCTTACATGCTGCAGATTAGGTGGAGGTATGATGTACTTAGATATATCAACCTGAAGAGCAGTTAGGTGTTTTTTGTGCAGCTACAGCTCTTGTAGATGCAGCTAGAAGAAGACAAAGTGTTGAAAATGTTTAAACTTACACCAGAAGAAGTAGATTAGTTAGTAGTGCTGATGTTAGTACTGCCAGTGAATTGGGTAGTACTACTGGTGTAAAAGCAAAGGATAAAGGAAAAGCAATTATGCAAGAGTCTGAGCCTCCAAAAAAAATCAAAAGGAGAGTTCAAGTTCAAATAAGTGTTGATGAGGAGTTAGCTAAGAAAGTGTTTATGGAAGAACAAGCTAAGTTCAAGGCAGAACATCAACAAGAGAAGTTTGATTTTGAAACAGCCATTGAATTGCAAAAGTAGTTGGATGAAAGAGAAGAAGTTGTAGCTTAAGCTTATAATATTGATTAGAGTGATCCTGCTGCACTAAGATATCATACACTTCAGAATAGACCTTTCTCTATAGCTGAAGTAAGGAAGAACATGTGAATGTATTTGAAGAATCAAGGAGGATACAAGATGAGTTATTTCAAGGGAATGAGCTATGAAGAGATATATAGACCTATATTTGAAAACGTAAGGGGATTAGAACAGCTTTTGACCTAAGGATTCTAAGATTGAAAAGAAGTAATGAAGAGATCTGGATTTTGATCTTCAACAAGAAATTTTGTTTTAAAAAGGATGAAGCTTCAGTTTTTGTCTACAAGCAACCAGCTAGAGGAAGTAGAAAGAAATCACTTTCTAGGAAAAGAGAAAGAGAAACTCTTAGTAAAGAAAGTGCTAAGAAACAGAAGCTAGAAGATGATACTAAGAAAGAAGAACTTCAAGTTTACTTGAACATTATTCCAGAAAATACAGTCAATTAATATTGAATCATTGGCAAAGCAAAAGTATCCAATAGTTGACTGAGAGACACAGATTCTTATCAAAATGATAAAATACTAATTATAAATCAAAAGGAGCAATAGGAAGTTGTTAAACATTACAAGAATATTTTGTGCAATGCTTTATGATTTTGATAGGCAAATGTGCTGGAATTGTACAGATTGGTCAAGGAAAGATTTCAGACAGCAAGTCCAAAAGGTTATGACTTATTGCTTTGGGGAGATCTGAAGACATTAATTAAACCAAATGAAGAAGATGAAATATGGAGAAATCAACAATACTGGAATCTAATAAACTGGAAGTTACATAATTTTTGTGAAGTTCATGTACTTTTAATGGATACTGGTTTTGTGATTCACATGATGGCAGAAAAGAAATATCCTCTAACACAAGATACTCTTTCAAAAATGTTGAGTAGAAGGCTAGAAGTTGATCATCAACGTGAAATAGGTTACAGCAGTAGAAGAGTGTTTGGAAGCATCCTCAGCAAACTAGACTAGAAGATTTGTTTCAGAAGAAACTTGAGATTTAAAGGTCAATCACAAGTTTAGGGGAGGATTGTTGGGAATAAATCTTCATAAGTTAGTACTTCTAGTTTAAGAACTTAATACTACTCAAGATATAACTAACAGTACTAACTAGGTTAGTACTGCTAGAAGAAAAGTTAGTATTGCCAGTACTGAACTTAATACTGCTAGAAGACTTAGTACTGCTGCATGAAGATTACAACTGTTGAAGAGATAAAAGTGTGTTTTGTGATATGTATGGAATGATTTAATGTATATCTTATATATTTAGAGGATATGTTGATATCTCATAGAAGTTTAGAAGATTTGTAGTTATCTTGTAAAGGACTCATTGGTGTATAAAAGGAGATCCTAGGTTGTGGGTAGTCACACATCATCTGATAGACACATTCATAGCTTTCAAGTTTGTAAAACCCTAGTACAAGATAGGAGAACTCGTAATAATCATCATTAATGATATTTAAGCATTTTGTTTTTATATCATTTTCATCTACTGCATCACAGTTTACTATTACATTCATATTCTTCTAAGTACTAAAGAGTAGATTCCGCATACTCTTAGTATCAACAAAGTTTCTAGCATAGTTGTCTTGAATCTATTCAACACAACTAACCCTTTAACAAGGTTTGCAAGATCTAGTTGAGATCAACAGATTATCTGTAGATCTAATAGTGTGAATTGTGTATTGGTGTAATTTAGATTGTGTGCCAATCCCAGGGTACATATCTTGTGAGTGTATAAAGACTTAGTGAAGTCTTAGATTAGTTATAGCTAAGATTAGGACTCGACATCTAGCTTAGTGTCGGAAAAGAAAGTAAGCGACGTGTAATAGGTTTTCTCCGCCTAAAGGGAGCTTGTTGACATAGTGAAATCTCAAGTGGAGTACTCAGGGAGTGGAGTAGGAACGAAGAGGTGCTTCGTAGCCGAACCACCATAAATCTTGGTGTCTTGGTTTGATCGTTTCTTTCTCTATCTCTCTATATTGTTATTGTTTACTTAGTTCACTACATTAGATAGTTTAATTGTGATTCATATTGTTGATTGATTGATATACAACTCGAATTAAACAATTTTCTAAGCAAAGTTTTAAAACGGACAATTAACCGGTAAACTATTTAACCCCCCCTTCTAGTTTCCTACAATTGGTATCAGGAGCCAAGGTCACTCAAGAATATTTAAAAGTATTTGTATTTAACATCTTAGATCAATCTATGGATTCCAACAATATTCTAAAAGGTCTATCTATTCAACTACCACCACTTTTTGAAAGTGATAGCATATTTGATTGGAAAAATAAGATGCGAGACATATGTTAAATCAAAAGATCTAGATCTTTGGCATGTTATTACCAATGATGATTTTCAACCCAAACTTTAAAATCCGGAAACCAAACTTGATGAGGTTGTTCCTTTTGAAAAACAAAATGATTATCTTAAAAGAAAGCTTACGAAAAATAATCGCTTTGCCTAGAAAAGAATATGAAAGAATTTTCATGTGTAATACGGCAAAAGAAATTTGGAAAACTTTGTTAATCACCCATCAAGGTAATAGCCAAGTCAAAGATAATAAGATCGACCTTTTGGTTCAACAATATGAACAATTCTTCATTTCCAAAGACGAATCTATAGATAGTGCATTTGCTAGATTTAATACTATTATTACTAGTCTTAAAGCTCTTGATGAAGGTTATTCTAGTAAGAACTACGTAAGGAAGTTTCTTAGGGCTCTACATCCTAAATGGAGAGCAAAGGTCACGGCGATTGAAGAGTTGAAAGACTTAACATCACTATCTCTTGATGAGCTCATTGGAAACCTTAAAGTCCATGAGATGATCATCAAGAAAGATTCCGAAATAGTCAAAGCAAAAGTTGAAAGGAAATCTCTTGCTTTAAAGGCTAAGAAAGAATCTAGTGATGAAGAGTGTTCGACTTCTGGTAGTGAAGACGAAGAGTACGCCATGGCGGTAAGAGACTTCAAGAAGTTCTTTAAGAGAAGATGTAGATTCGTAAGACAACCTTGGAATGACAAAAAGACCTTTCAAAGAAGCCGAGAGACAAGAATCAAAGAGCATTTGTTGGAGGCTCTTAGAGTGATAGCGGTGAAGAGAATGATGAAAAGATCCAAGACGAGACATGTCTTGTAGCTCAAGCACCAAATGAGGTATGTTTCGAATCCTCCTACTTTTGTGATGAAAACTCATCAATTGATGATTTAGCTCTAGATAACGAATATGATAAATTATGCAAAATGAGTTTAAAGATAATCACTAAGAACAAGAGGCTAAAACCTATTAGAAATAGTCTAGAAAATGAACTTAGAGAATTAAAAGATAAATTGTCTACACTCGAGAAAAAAAGGGAGTTGATATTGATTGTGCAAAGTGTCATACACTTAAAATTGAAAATTAAAAGCTCAAAGAAGAATCTACTAGATTAAACAAATTTGAAAAGAGTACACATTGCTTGAATGAAATGTTAAATAATCAAAAACCCTCTGGTGATAAATTAGGTTTAGGGTTTAATTCATTTGAAGCATCATCTAGTGGAACTAAGGAAATAAAATTTGTAAAAGCTCTGAAAAAGGCGTCTCCTGATGGAGGTCCCAAAAATATGGGCGGCCCCCTTAATGTTCAGGCGGCCCCCAAAATAAATATGGGACAGCCACCAGAAACGCCTGTATATGAGAAAAGTGTGTCTTTTTAAAAATCTATTTAGGGTCCTAGACCAAAATACATAATTGTAAATAAAGTCAAAGTTCTTGTTGCTAGGGACAATGAAGTTAAACAATTCTATAAGCCATTATCTAAACCCGGAGTTGGATTTTCAAAACTCAATTTTAGATCAAAAACACCACCTCCTAGAAGAGTCAATAATAATTTTTCTCGTCCTAAAACGCCACAACCAAAAAGACATGTTGGTCGAAAAAACCAACCTCATGGATTTCCCATAACTTGGAACAACTTTCCACGCCAAAGTTACATGTCATAGGAAATGTGTCTTCCATTCTCACATCCCAACCAATTGCATCAAATGGAAGGGATGTTTGGCACTAAAACTTTGGACCCATGAGATATTGGGGACCAAATATTTGAGTTATTGTCTTATATAAATAGATATGCCTTGGAGTCGACTTCGAGCCCGACGAATGGATCAAGGATAGCGGATGCTCTAAACATATGACGGGTAACCGAAAGCTCTTCTCAAGCTACAAGGAATACAACGGAGGTAATGTTATTTTTGGTAGCAATCTTCGCAGTAACATCATTGGCAAAGGTACGATTTTGAATGACTCTCTCAAAATAGATAATGTAGAACATGTAGATAATTTAATATTTAACTTGTTAAGTATAGGACAAGATAATAAGTGTAGAGTAACTTTCTCTGAACATGATAGTGAAATCACTAAGGATGGTAAGGTCATAGGTAGATGTATTAGGAAGAAAGGCTTATGTGTGATGTGATCCGCTCAGACTACACCTTAAAATATATACAATATAATAAAATATCAAATATATAGTAAGAATAGTCTAAAAGC
>BQNB010034445.1:0-15000 GCA_026074375.1 Tanacetum coccineum
CTTTTATTTATAGCCGAACTTCTTCCCTTTGGTTCTCTCAGCTTGTGCTTCTTTTGTGAGACACTTCAAAGATGTTTTTGTTGTGTGAGATGAATAACAAAGCTAATCCCAGCCCTTCATATCAGTTTGTGCTTCTTTACTAGCAATTTAAGCCATCGAATTGCCTTAAATGAGGTGAGATTGCCAACTTGGCAATCTTATATGGTTGAGGGAGTTTAGTGGAGTGGAGGGGGGAGGTTTAACCAGGGGTAATAAAGGGTTGCAGGGTAAAGCAATGGAAAAGAACCCGTGAGTGTGTTTGGGTTATTTTTGGGCGGGAAAACCTTTTTCAAGGTTAACAGGGTAAAAGTTTGGGCTTTTGGTATAAATGGTCCCTCAAACTTATACTTGGTCTTGCAAAATTCGTCCTTGTGAATGATATGAGTTTGGGGGTTTGGCAAAATTGCCCCCTCAACTCATATATAAGTATTGCAAAAACAGTCCTTGAATAATACAAGTTTAGGGGGTTGGCAGGAATGCCCCCTAAAGTTGTATTTCACTTAAATTGCAATTTCAGCCCTTGTCATTTTATTCTTGTAATACAACTTTGGGATTTGGCAATTTCAGTCCCTCAAGTTATATTCTTTTCTGATTCTGCTTCTCTGAGTTGACTTGACTTTGTCAAGGTTGACTTTGACTGTTTGACTTTTCTGTTGACTTCTTAACTTGGTTGACTTTTTGGCTTTGATTTGGCTTTGTCTTTTCACACTTTTCCATTCCGTGCTTAGTTTTGTCGTTTTTGGCTTTGTTTTTCGTCCTTTTGTGTGATATCCGTTTCCTGCACAATACAAATGCAAAACAAACATATATTTGGCAGTTTTTGTCTGTTTTTGGTCATTTAGGCTCGTTTTTAATGGAAAAAGGTATGTGTAATTAAGCACATACCAAAATCCCCCATACTAAGGTATTGCCGTGTCCTCACGCAATGTTATGAAGTAAACATTTACGAAAACTAAGAATCTCGATCCCCCTCGACTAATAACCTTGAAAAGTAGCTAAGTGTTCGTCAAGGGGAACTAAAGAATCAATAGCTTCGACAAGTCCCGTTTTCACCATTTTTTTATATGTACACTAACTATCCCTAATATTTTTGGATTTTCCTTTTTCTTTTCTTAACTAACTGTTTGACTTCCTTTATTTTATCAACACAGAGATCATAGAATGAGAAGCGCCCATAGAATAATCTACGGATGTCCTGACGGAAATCACCGTTAAGTACAAGTAAAAATGCTAACACTACTTATAACTATAACTTGTCAACTTTTCGCTCCCCTAAGATTGAGCTAACACTGGAACAATCACAACAAGGTGTTAGTAATGATGTCTTGGTAAGCATTAAAGGGGTTGAAGAATTAAAAAGAAATGTATGGATAAAGGGTGAAAAGAAAGAAGCCCTCCTTACACCTTAGGCAGAAACCGGGTCAATACATAATCTATCAAAATCACAAAGATGATTGTTGATATTGAAGAAAGTCGTCATGGACCCAGTGATGCAATGCACAACCCTTCCCAGCCATTCGGGTTTCTCTCAAAAGAAACTTGTCTCATTTGTCACGGAGATACACACGTTATCTATTGACATCTCACTCTGAGATTGTTAATATTGAATAGGTGGCAGTTTGCTCCAGCCTCCGATTACCAAAACCAAAAGTGCACAAATCAAGTCTAGAGCCAAGAAGAGATCAAATTATAAATCTCATTAGGACACAATGTCAAAATACACTTGTTGAACACCATAAAGTTCACAAGTTGTAACAAAGAGTCCTACGCATTATCCTTAAGATCTTGCCAGAACATCCGAGTGATACTTAAGTATTCACAGTGAAGATGGAAATCCTGCTTGAGCCAACATCAAACAAGCTCTTGGTAGGTGACTTGCAAGATTCTATATGAATCAAGCTTGTGATAATTGGATATCAATTTTGGTCCAGTAAATGAATTGACGACTTAATCAGAAAGATAGTAACTATCTGATTCACTCTTACCGTGTTGTCTGCTTTGAGACGTTCCGGTAATGAGAACTAGCAAGCATGGTGAATTCTAAATACATCTGTTGTTTGAAGATCTACGCTTGTGAGCTGGAAACCCTGTCAAGGAGATTCTTTGAATCTACCTGATCACAGGTATAGTATTTATACTATAAAACGGGAAACCAGAGGTTAATGCAACCGAACTCAAGATGAATGACAAAGCCAAATTCATCTTTTATTGCTAACTGTCTTATTTCAGGTTTAGACGACGGTGTTGCAGCCTCATTCCAGCGAAGTCGGATTCATAAACCACATGCTCATACTCAAGCTTTTAAAGTCAATCATTCAACGTCAAGATAGTTGATTCTAATCTTCCCCACCATCAAAGAGCCTCAAAGTCAAATAAAGAATCATCAATTAGGAAGATTGTTAGACTTATAATCACATATGTCAAACAAGAATGTAACAAGTATGAGCATGTTGGTCAAGAGCACAAGTTGATCAAGGAAGTCAAATCAAGATGATTCAAGTCAAGGAGATGATGCAAGATAACGATCTTAAGAATTCAAAGTCAAAAGATAAAGGCTCAAAATCAGATCACAAAGCATGGAGAACAAGCCATTAAAAAACAAGACACGACCATAACAAGGCAAAGCATAACGTTTCAAACGTTCATATCTTCAATGTCTTCGGTGGTACAGAAGAGTTTGAGAAAGAGACCTCAACATTGGGGGAGATTGTTAGCCTTAATTATATTAAGTCAAACAAGAATGTTATCGGTCTTAGAAAGTCAAACTAGGTCTTGTATTGTAATAGGCTAGTCGGGTTCAACGGGCTTGGATTGTAATCTAATATTGTCCATGTTTCGGGCTCAAGCCCTTTCCCACCCCCCTCGCCCCTCCTCCGACTTTCCGGACCCGTTACCTCCTTCCCCTTCCCTCTTACCCATCCTTCTTCCTGCCCTTCACCGACCCGGTTTAGAAAGCCCAAGTGCCAAGCTAGCAAGGTATGGGTATAAATATCCCTTCACCACACTTGGTGAAGGGTGTTGGTTACATTTTCTCACACATTTTGTAACTCACCATTCTCTCTAATCTAGTTGTTTCTCTCTCTAAGTTTTCTTATTATTTTATAGCATATTGGTAAAGATTATTGTTGTGTAATGGATTAAATTAGTGGGATAACACGTTTGATTTAAATCATTTATTCTTTGAGTATATTCATTAGATGACTTTTCAGATTCGATTTTGTATGACATTAAATTCCCTTTAGCTTTTGCACAATCAATTGCCACCTTTGACGCATAATTCACATCATGGTACTTATCAAGTTCCGCTTGGAACTTCTTAAGGTCTCTTTGGAACATCAAACTGATTTGGTTCTTGACAGTTCCATTGTTTGCTTCTTTGATATGATTATTTGTGATTCTAAATTTTATTTTTAGTTTTTTAAAATCCTCAATTTCACCTTTTTATATTTATCAACTAAAGCCTTAATTGATGATTCAAAAATTTATTCGGTTTTTGCCTTCATCAACTTCACATTTTAGTTTCTCAATTAAAGAAGCAAGCAAATCACGTTCTTGATCAAGTTTATCAGTATCATCCTGGTCATCCTGATTTCTATCATAACATATATCCAATGAATCAATAGTGATATTGGTGGCACCTTGTTCCTCCAGATATATGTCATTACTAGATTCAGGTTGCTCAGGATGTTCATTTTCAATGGCAAACACATTATAGTTGTCATTATTGTTTTGTACCTTATGTAGTGGCTCAGCATAAAAGATTGGTCTAGAATTATCAATTGGATCTGGAGTCACTTATTGAATCTGTGCCATGTGCATATAATGTGCTTCTAATTCCTGATCGCCAGACTCATCATTAATGTCATCCTTCCAATCAGCTTGCTCTTCATTTAACTGAACCCCAGCTTCCTCTTGTTTACACAATAACATCTTTTCCTTGTGATAAGCTGCATCCTTTACTCGTTTTGGTTTCTGACATTCCCTTGATACATGCCCATATTCCTTGCAGTTATAACACTGAATCCCAGACTTTTGCACAACCTGAGTACCTACATTTTCCCTAGCCCCAACAACATTAACTACCCTCTGATTATCATACCCAGTTCCTCTGTTGATTCTTGGAGAATTATCTTGATTAGCTCTACTGGTGTTTGATGAAGTACGAAGGTTGTTGTTGGTAGGTTTATAGATTTTCTTGAACGAGAGTGAAATTAAAGCCATGAGTTTGTCAATTTCCTTTTCCTTTGACATTTCATCATCTTCAGTAACCGTGACAGGTTCTTGATCATAAGTAGGAGCAGAAGAGTTGACAATTGCTTTTCCTCTGTTTCTGGTGGGTTGTTGTGATCTGTTGGAGGAATATTGATTGTTTTGAGTAGGATGGTTTTGAGGATGGTAAACTGGTTGTTGTTGAGCAACAAGTGCAAGTGGATTAGCAGTACGTGCTAGTCTTTCAGCTTTTATCTCGTTGACTTCATTCTGGTGTTGCTTCAGGATATCATACGTTTGTGATAGGAGACAGTTTTCCGCTCTTGAAACTTGCTTAAACAAGTGTCACAAACCTTTGCCATTCTGATTGTAGTTGAAGTAAGAACTGGACATTCACTGATGATTTGTAACATCACACTAATTTCTGACTAGCTCATTCATCATCTTGTAGAACCTTGAGTAACACGATTCGAGTGATTCACCATCATGTGATGTGAATTTTCTAAACTCCCAATACAAATTGGTTTCAAGATCTTGAACATTGATTGATTTACCTTGTTTCAACCTTTCAATAGCTTTCCACATTTCACATGCATTAGGACGCATCAACTGTGGAGTAGATATCGTTATCTATCCCTGTGAGAATTATCTGAACGGCTTCAGCTTCAGCAATTCAGTGATCGCGGATGGTCTTAATGTTCTTGTGAAAAACATTCTTATAGTTCTCCATATACCCTTCTGTAGTTGTTTCAGAACTACCTTCAGCAACTGGAACTGTCTTCTCAGTCCATTTATACTTGTATGGTGGATTTTGGAGACAATAGTGGATAAGTTCACTGTTTGGTTTGGTGTCGATGTATCTCTTGATTTTGGATTTCCACTGAATGTAATTACCCGGTCTTCTAACTATTGTGGTACGATGCTTTCTACACCGCTTACATGATCGCATTCATGAGAGCACTCGATGATTGAGTTTGCAAATTGGTATTTGAATTTGACATTTTGATAAAGTTGTGAATGGATATCGGATCTTAAGTGTTATGAAGTGTTGATTGTATTGTGGATATGAATGAATGCAATTAACCTCCACGGGATTTTACAACTCTATGATTAAACCGAGAATAAAATGAATTACTTGTCGGGATTTTACAAAATCAAAAAAAATCGTGAAAGTAGAATTGAATTGAAGTTAAGGTTGATGAATTAATTAAGTCCTTGTGATTGATTGAAGTTAAGGTTAGATGATGAGGTTTGTTGATGTTAATTGATTGAATATTAAGAGCAAAATGAAGTTCTAAGTCCTTGAGGTTGGTTGCCTAAAGATGGTCAAAGTATAGCATGTCTCAACGAAGAACGATTGTCAAATCTCAACCAAGAATGTTAGACAAATCCTTCATTGACATAAACGCAGAGAGAGAAGACAAAACACAATGCTTCAGGACAAAACACAATGAGACAAAACGTAACCTTTAGACAAAACGCAAAGAAGAAAAAACGCAATAGGCAAAACACAATACCAAAATGCAAGATCAAATCGCAGTGAATTCTTTGAGGCAAAACGCAACAAATCTTTGGGCAAACCGCAACCTTCTTGAGTAAAACGCAACCAGTAAAGACAAAACGCAGGTGTACTTTTTGTTTGTTTCTTGGCTAGGAAACAAAATTTGGACCACAAGTCACTTTCACACCGTACTATTCTTGTCTTTAAACACAAAACGCAGTTGTTAACCTAACCAAAACGCAACGAAGCATTATACATTTAAACAAACCGCAACAAAGAAAAAATCTTCAATCTTGCAACTAAGCCACGAAATAAGCCGTAAAACCTCAATAAACGATACAAGGGCTTGTTCTAAGCACAAAAGTATCAACCTTTACCAACGTTAACCACAAACAAAGATAAAACCGTGATGTTTGTTGCTTTTCTATTCGAACTAAAAAAGAAAAAACAAAAAAAAACAAAGCCACGAATTTGAGATTTAATCCACAAATCAAACACTAAACACCCCTTGGCGAGTGATACCACATGTTATCCCACAATATAATCCAAATTCAACAATAAGTAAACCCAAATAAGCCCTTAAATAAGCCAAAAATGAAAGAAGAAGAAAAGAGAGGAAAACTTAGAATATTAGATTAGAGAAAGAATTAGAGGATTACAAAATGAAACAAATGCAACCAACACCCTCTTCATGTGTGGAGAGGGTTCCTTTTATACCCTAGCCTACTAGTTGGCACATGGCTTTCTACTAATAGGTCAGGCTTGGCTTATCTTGGGCTTTAACCCTAAACATGGACAATATTAGGTTACAAACCAAGCCCGTTAATACCCGACTAGCCTATTACATTACAAGACTAATTGAGACTAATAAGACCGATAACATTCTTGTTTGACTTATATAAAATTAAGGCTAACACAAGGAACTAAAGCAAAGCAATAGGAAAGATCAAGAAAAGGCAACAAAAAGTTGGAAGCCTCAGGAAAGGACAAACCGCTAGCAATCCTGATGGTACATCCATGGCAGAGGGTAGCCAAGCAAAGGGTTACCCAAACCTTCTCTTCGGAGTCAGTGATCTCATTCACACCTTTAGGGGAAGAGGATAGGACGGAGGGTCCCATGATTATTGAGGCTGAGATGGGAGGACATTTTGTCCACCGCATGTATGTGGATAGAGGCACCTTTTTAGAAATCTTGTTTGAACACTGCTTTAATAGATTCCGCCCGGAGGTCAATAGCCAAATGGTTCCTGCAGCCACACCACTGGTTGGGTTTATTGGAGAAATAATATGGCCGCTAGGGCAGATATCGCTGCTTGTAAAAATAAATAATCATAATCTAATTTTTATAATGCACACAATCTGTTTGATAAAATGTCTGAAAGAATAATCATAATCCAATTTTTTTTACTAAATTTTGCAATTTTTCATCTGCGTATGTCTCATAAATAATGGGTTAGTTTCGGATTGTTAATTTAGAAAGCATAGAAGCAAATTGCAGATGTTTTAGTGTTCGATTTCAGATTAGATGAACTAAAAAAATTAATAATGATGACAAGTAAAGCAATTATTAAATTGGCGAAGCAAGTAATCTTCGGCGTTTGTGAGCAGTTGAGTAATGCGATTGGAATGTAGAAAAAGCTCTTTTTGTGTTTTGGGACTCTGCTTCTGCCAGAGTAGCTATGGATTTTCGCCCGTGAAGGATTGTCGGTGAGATATGCGTCCTTTGTTGTCTTTTTTTTATGGAGCGGGTGGTAGTAGATTGGAGTTTGTGGTATACTTACATTTTGGGCGTGGAGGAGGGGAGTGCGCTGTTGAATTATAATGGTGTGACGGACAGGTTAAGGTGTCGGTTCTTGTTAGACGAGTTTCTTTGAATTTATCGTGATAAACATCTATACACATCTTATTTAATACTGATGTTAGGTTCATGGCGAGGTCAGGTATATATGATACAATGGCGTAGCGTTGTATGATTTGTTATTTGTTATTAGGAATAGTGTGGATTTATATTATGATTTCGCTTAGTTATGACATTTCAGTAATAGTTTTGTCAGACAATCTGTCTTAAGTTAGATAATATTATTTTAACTTTTTGATATGCTGAAGGACTTTTTTTAGTTTTTTTTATTGTATCTTCGTTCTTGGTGTTCTTGTTAACTTATCCGTTCAAATTTTTTAAAATTACTTTAAATACTATTTTTGTCTTCTTTTATCAATTTAATACGAATCGCATATATTAATTTCGACTTAAATATTTATTCTTAATTAAACGTAATAAACTATTTTTTACATATTCTAAAAATCCTTTCTTATTATATTTATTTGTTTATAGTACAATATTCAAATTTCTTTTCCCTTAAGACCTCAAGCATTAACAACGTTTATATTTTTTCTAACGAAATAAGAGTTGGGGGGTTATTGTTATGAAGTTGTTGTATGCGAATGAGTTTAGGAGAGCTGAGGATATTGTTGAGAGAATGAGAAAAGACGAGTGTAAAATTACTAATGATATATTTTTGGTGATGTGTAGAGCTTATAGACGTGTGCATAAACCTCATGATGTGATGAGGATTTTTCAGAAGATGAAGGAATATGAATGTGAACCCACATTGAAAGCTTATATTACAGTTTTCTCGATACTTGTTGATGAAAACCAGTTGAAGGTGGCTTTGAAGTTTTACAGGTATATGAGACAATTGGGTTTTCCTCCTAATGTTTCGTCACTTAATGTCTTGATTAAAGCTCTTTTAAAGAATAGTGGAACTATGGATTTGGCAATTCAAATATTTCATGAGATGCCTAATCATGGGTGTATTCCAGATACGTACACGTATGGAACATTGATTAACGGGTTGTGTAGATTAGGGAAAATTAGTAAAGCTAGGAAGCTTTTGAAAGAGATGGAGGCTAAAGGCTGTTCACCGAGTGTTGTCACTTATACTAGTTTAATTCATAGGTTATGCCAATTGAATTATCTTGATGAAGCCAAGGCTTTACTTCAAGAAATGGAGGCTAAAAGTATTATTGCAAATGTGTACACCTATCTCCTTTTTGGGCATTGCGGTCTATGCAAAAACGAGCATAGTTCTGAGGCCATTGAGCTATTAGAGGTGATGATTAGCAAACGTCATAAGCCCAACATGGTAACTTATAGCACCCTGCTTCATGGACTATGTAAAGAAAAAAATATTCGAGATGGTTTGAAAATATTTGATATGATGAAGCTTCAAGGATTGAAACCAGATGCAGGCTTGTGTTGGAAAATCATTAACCTTTTTTGTGATGGTCATAAGTTTTAGGAAGCTGCAAACTTTCTTGATGAAATGGATGTTTCGATGGGAATTTCATATTAAAGAGTTAACTGCAAGTCTTCATGTAGATTCTATTATATGTTGTCCGAGGTCTTTGTAATGCAAATGATTCAAACCTGGCATTTGAGATATACAATAGCATGCGAAGCAAGGGAATTAGTGTTGAAGTCGAAACTTTTTTGTGTCTTGTTTCTCTTTTTTGTAAAAAACGCGATCTTAATAAAATAATGTATGTTTTTAATGAGATAGTTAGTGATGGATACACTCCTGGTGAAGATACTTGGAAAGAGTTGGAATGCAGGGTTTGGGGAAAACAAAAGGCGCAAGACGCTGCTGACTTGATGAGTGAAGTTCTGTCTGGGAATTAAACGTGACAAAACCCTTTTATAGGTAATTTCGTCTTGTTTACCTTATAGATTTTGATTTTATATTTCCTCATGAACATGTTTATTATGTATGATATATGTCATAATATCTCATGCTTATCTTGGGAGAAGTACTTGTTATCAAACTCTGTATCAAGGATGTCATGTATGTAGCCTTTTTATGTGTCCTTAGTAAATGTTAAGCTTAAAACTTGTGTTAACCCCAATTTATGTTTCCCTAAACTTAACTTTAAAGCTTTGTGGTATTGATTTTGGTTCATGTGACTAGAAACTTGATTCTTAACAGTTTTTTCTCTGCACATAACTACTGGGGATTTGAGGACCAATAGTATATGCACGGAGAGTTGATCGTTTCAATATTTGTGGGATGAATAGTGTAGTTTTTCCGTCAAATGAGCATAGAGATTTTCCCTTATACGTATTACAAATTATAAAGCAAATTATCTAATCTTTAATCTTGTTTTGGAGGCAGCTACTTATCAGATTAGACTCTATTCACCAAGTAAATTATAGTTAGCAAATTTTATTAAACCGACGCTTTAAACATTCTTACAGTCGTAGCTATCACTCTAAAGTAATTTTCTTCTATGCACTAGAAGTTTCATTGATACAACAGGGACCAACATCACTCGATAGTGTACCTCGAGAAATGTTTGATTGTTTATAATTATGGATTTATATGGATAACATCTGCATAGAGAAAATGTGTGATGTTTTTAGATAGAAAGGTTTTGTTGTAGGTGGTACTCAAGAAGTGTTTGATTGTTTTACTATTAATGATTTATAATGGATACATAAAAGCATGGAAATGTTATTAATCCATATAATAGAAAGATTTTGTTTTCACTATAGTTTATGAAAAAAATTGTATTCACTGTGCTTCAGTATCACTTGCATCGCTCAAATATAAGTGAATATACTTCCAATATATTTTTAATTGTATAAACATTGTTTTAGGTGTAACCTATATAGAAAGTGTTTCAAAATTTTAGGTGCTAACCATTTTTGTGGTTTTATTGTCCAGGTGGTGGCTTAAAAACTACTACAAAAATCAGGGGATGTGCGTAGTTATTAAATCGGGTTTTTGCCATTTTAATGCCATTGGGCAATGCTATTATATATTCACAACGTTCATTGGTCTAACTTAAGTCTTTTGTGAATTGTGACCCCCATCTTAATGTGTTACGGGGCAATGTTATGTTATGTCACAATAATTCTGTCATGACGCCCCGACCTATGTTTTGTTCATGTACACATCAAGGGAAACATTTCACATTAGTCTTTTGAACTTAGAAACCTTTAAACCTTAGTATAGGACAAAGGTCCCATGATCTTTCAGTCATGTGTTTAGTATATCTAGATGCTGTATTTTGGTTTTTATCTTATGATCAAGAGGATTAAAATCACATTTTAATGGATTTTGGATTGTCGCCTTTTATCTAATTTTGCAAAGTGAAACTGGTCTATCAGCATTAATTTTGAGCTGTAGACATAAATGTTGAATTTTTTGTGAAGAGTAGTTGACAATAGTAATTTTTTTTATTGAATGTTCAAACAGAGTAAAAAGTGTTAACCTAAACCCGGTCCCTTATGACTTTATTAGATGGGTTGCTCGGTTTTGACCATAACCTGCAACTCTGACTTGTTTATTTTTTTGCTGTTTAGCTAAGTAATTTAATCGAGTTTGGAAAATGATTATGATTTGTTATAAATTCCAATTTTAATTTGTACTAAAGTTGTAAATCTCGGACTCAATTACCTTAAATCATAGCAAATTTGCTTGATAAAGTCAATTGCTTTCCAAAAATTGGTAAAAGGTTGAGGCTTAACAAGAAGGCTATAAATGCGCGCTAATGGAAAGATCTTTTCTTTTCTATGACCAATTATTTTTATCTCTTCTAATATAACAATGATTCTATGTTTTCCCAGAACTGGAAATGATAGTGGTAAGCTTTTCAATGATATACAAAGCAGACACACGTAGCATGTGAGTAATTACAGTGTCGTGTCGGATATGAGGCGGACATCAAACATATTCTGTTCTTCTCCAGTACCTGCATCAACAACAGTTTCTAGTTACTTCGGTTGATGATGTTGGGTAAACTTGGTAATATGAAATCTCACATAACATGAACTTACCAACTTCAGCTATGATTCCTGGGCCAAAAAAGGTAGCAAATTTTTGATGTGGAACATTATTGTTTAACTTGTTAGTTATAAATGACATATGAAAGTGGTGAAGCAGCAGTTAACTCTCCATGCATGTAGGTACCATTTAATGCAACCTTTATTCTATAAATTTTACTACTACTATTTAACCCAAAATTGGTCGATTTTGGTTATACTGTTACTTTTATTTCATCGCTTCAAATGGGAAAACTTTTAAGAAAAAGGTTCAAATGGGTTGATTGCCGTCCAAAGTTTTAAATGCTTACAACCTCCTAACCTTTTTTTTATTAAAAAAACTAGATTGTCATTTTAACTGTAATCATATTGATCACATTTATGATTAACAAAATCAAAAGTGGACAACTAGTGTTGGTACGTCAAGCCGACCCATTTTCATATGCAGTAAAAAAGTTTGTTTAACCACCTCTAGGATTGACCAATTTTGCTATTGGAAATATAATCTAGTAATTGCTATAAAATGGCTCATCCTGTCTTTTTATCAAAATCTGTATATTCAAGTGCTTTCTGCCTCGAAACACCAACACTGAGCAGTATATTATGTGTCCATCTTTCGTACCTGAACCCATCATATCAGCAAGTGAGGGGATGACTTTTGAATGGGCATTAGAAAATATTAGGCATAATTAAGCCATAAATTATAAGTCCTCCAATTTAAAGCTTGCAAATTTTTTTTACAGGCAGTCTAAGAGAATTGTATGACGGATAATTAACAAGCCAAAAATATCATGTATAATTTGCAATGTCATACCTCTTCACGGATTTTCTTTAAAACTGGAGCATTTCTTCGTGCCACACCTGAACCCTGAACCAAACAATGAAATATACCAACATTAGCCCGGTGGAATACTAGAAATTATTATTCAAAGATAATTCCAACATTCTTATAGTTCACATGAACAAGTACAGTTGCTGACCAACTGTATACTAAGTGTAAAACTTATGTATAAGGATATGTTGGGAATTACGTTTTCCTAACTTAGTATCGACAGTACAAATAGTTAGTACTGATAGTTATAGTTAGTACTGACAGTACAAAATGTTAAGTACTGATCAGTTAGTTAGTACCGATAGTAGAAAATAGTTAGTAACGTTTAAGAGATATGTATGAGATATTTTAGGAAAAGATATGTACGCGTTTTGTAAGCCTGTTAGGGTTTATCCTTGGTCTATAAAAGGATTCCTATTGGCATAGTTAGATACAGAACCTCAAGATATCTCATAGCAAAATCATATCTTATTAGTTAGTAATCTATAATCATTCAGAGCAGATTAATAGAAGTTATTACTTAGTTCTTCATTGTTTTTCTTAGTACTTGTGTTAAGATTCCGCATTAACACATAATATTCATAATCAGTGTTTCTACATAGTCAACTGTATTTATACATCTTGGCTATCATCCTTAATAGGCTGCAAAGATCTATTCCTAAGGGACTCACAAGTGGTATCAGAGCCTATGAGAAACTCTGAATAAGAAGAACAATCTAATCCAGTTATAAACCTTCATCCCTCAAACTAACATGTCTGCATCACAAGATGAAATTCCACCACCACCACCTCCACCATCATCATCACAAACACCAACCCAACAAACTCCTCATACAGTATCTACCATCAAGCTGCCTATTCTCAAAAAGGGAGAATATGATATATGGATTCGGGCTATGAAAATTGGAGCACTATTTGGCCACAATTGACAGATATCAATTTGGGGTTGGAGGTTATACAAATTGGGATGGGTCCTGTATCAATCACTACAGATACATCAGGACAAATTAAGGTTTTGCCTCCTAGAACTGCAGAAGAGATTGTAGCAGAAGAAAGAGGAGGAGAAAAGCAAGGACTACCTTGCTTATGGCCCTACAGAAGATCATCTTGTACGTTAAATAAGATGATTGATGCAAGAAATGTGGCGATGCCATCAAATCTAGATTAGTGGAAATGACGAATCCCTAAGAAGATGTAAAAGTATATCTTTAAGCAACAGTTTGAGGAGGATTCTCTGTATCTCACTAACTCACTGGATATGGGCTTCACTAAGGCTCTGACAGAGTTCCAAAGTTTCTGAGTCAGTTAGAGTGATTCATCGGAGCAGGGTGTATTACTGAGGCTGCTATTAAAAGTTCCTAAGATCTCTACCTTCTGCCTGGTCACAGTTTCCTTACTTATGAGAAACCAATCCAGGGTTGTGGTCCAGTCTTAGTTTGATATTTTGTACAATTATCTCTGAGTCTTTGCGAGTGATATAAATAGGCTCCTACTGCATCATCTTCTAGCCCGCAAATTGTAGCATTTGTATCTCGAAGTACTTACCAGCCAGTACTACATGATATTAGTATCCGCTTATTGTGTTTCCCATTCCTTCTGGTCAACTCAAAGTATGAAAACTTCATTCTACTCACTACGTTGCTAATCAATTCAAGTTGCCTCAACTGGATCATGAGGACTTGGAACAGATTGATGAATATGATCTTGAAGAAATGGACTTGAAGTGGCAGGTGGCCATGATCTCAATGAGAATGAAAAAGTTTTACAAGAAGACTGGTAGAAAACTACAGTTTGATGCAAAAGAACCAGTTGGCTTTGATAAAACCAAAGTTGAATGCTACAATTGCCACAAGACAGGGCATTTTGCTAGAGAGTGTAGAATCAAGGGAAATCAAGACAACAGGAGGAGGGATGCATGGAATTCAGGAACCAAGGATGGGAGCAGAACTGGACAGAAGGAGGATTCTAAAGCATTGGTGACAATTGATGGAGAAGGTGTGGATTGGACAAATCATTCAGAAGATGAAGATTATGCTTTGATGGCTTGCAATAGCTCAGACTCAGACACAGAGGTAATTTCATGTTCAAATAAGTGTAAAGAGTCTTATGCTAATCTTAAAAAACTGTATGATGCTCAGAGAGAACAACTTAGTGATGCAAGCATAGAAATAAAAGCATATTCTCAAGGTCTTAAGAAAGTTGAAGCACAGTTAGTTGCTCATCAATAAGGACAACTTTGGTTTTGAACAAAAGATAAAGTTGTGAAAATAGATTTGATGGACAAAACACAATGTTCTCATCATACCATAAGATATTATTAGCAGAAGCTTCAAAAAGAAAAAAAGAAGATTATGGCTAAAGTAGAATAATGGCTTAATTCTTCTAAGAATCATACTATAATGTAATTACAAATGAGTGCTAATGACAAAGTTTGGGCTTGGGTATGGGAGATCACAGATATGATGGTATTTGAGTATGAAAATGATTGTGTTGCAGAGTGTTTTTATAAATAAAGAGAGTGAGATAGAAAACCAACCTTTGTATGATAGGTTTGTTACAGCAGAAGGAATGCATGCTGTACCCCCACCCATGACAGGG
>BQNB010034445.1:17500-51601 GCA_026074375.1 Tanacetum coccineum
GAGAGTCTAATCTCTTTGCTTTTAATGTGAGGATTATCCACATAGAGCTCTAAAGAATTTAAAGGAATTGTTGATTAGTGGATGTTCCAGGCACATGACTGGAAACAAGGCCTACCTTGCTGAGTTTCAAGACTTTAATGGTGGCCCTGTTGCTTTTGGAGGTAGTAAAGGTTATATCACTGGTAAAGGTAAAATTAAAACGGGTAAGTTAGATTTTGAGGATGTATGCTTTGTAAAAGAACTTCAGCATTTCAATCTTTTTTCTGTGTCACAAATATGTGACAAAAAGAACAAGGTTCTGTTTACTGACTCTGAATGTCTTGTTTTATCTTCTGAGTTTAAGTTACCTGATGAAAATCAAGTATTACTTAAAATCCCCAGACAAAACAATATGTACAGTTTCAATTTAGAGAACATTGTTCCTTCAGGAGGATTGGCTTGTTTAATTGCAAAGGCTACAACTGATGAATCTAACAAATGGCATAGGAGGTTGGGTCATGTTAATTTCAAAAACCTAAACAAACTTGTAAAGGGAAACCTTTGTAAGAGTTTACCTTCTAAGGCCTTTTTCAAATTGATACCATTGTGTTGCTTGTCAGAAAGGAAAGCAACACAAGGCCTCCTGTAAGACCAAATCAGTCAGCTCTATTAGCCACTCTTTACAACTTCTTCATATGGATTTATTTGGACCTACATCTGTAAGGAGTTTAAACACATATGACTATTGCCCTTGTATTCACTGATGATATTTAGCAGGTTTAGTTGGGTAATTTTTCTTAAGATAAGGATTGAACTAGTGAAATCCTTTAGGGCTTTATATAAGACAGGATAGAGAACAATTAAATCAAAAAGTTAAAAAAACCATTAGATGTGTAAGGTACAGAATTTAGAACAAGGATGTTATTGATTTCTTGTGGGTCAAAAGGGATCAGAGGGAATACGTAAAGAATGCAGAACTCTCAACAAAATGGAGTTGCTTGAGAGAAAGAAACATGACCCTTATTTGGGCTGCTAGGGACCTGCTTGCAGGATTCATTTTTACCTACACTTTTTTGCTTGAAGCGTTAGTTACTGCCTTGTTATGTTCTAAACAGAGGTATAGTGACCAAGTCATGATAATAAGACACCATATTGAACTTTTAACTGGTAAGATACCAATTATAGTTAATATAAGACCGATTGCGTGCCATGTGACCATCTTGAATACATTGACCACCTGGGCACAAGTTTGCTGGAAAATCAGATGAGGGATTTTTAGTTTGGGTTTTCTCTACAAAGCAAGGCTTTTAGGTATACAAATTTAGAAACCATAAAGAGTTGAAGAAAATGTCAATCAACTCTTAGAGAACAAACCAAATGATGCAGGGAAGGACCACTTGGCTTTTTGATCTTGTTTATATTTAACTGATTCTAAGATTTTTTTTTGATTTTTTTCCCATCCTGTAAGATCAAAGAATCAGTCTAATCATACTTACTGGTAAACAAGAAAAAGCTATTAAAAGCGGTTACATTAGACATTATTGATGCAAGGGATTTTGAAATAGAGGATGAATCTGCTCAAGACTGCTTTGTACTGCCTAATATGGCCTCTTATTCTTCAAAAATCCACTCCTGTAGTACAACAATGAATAAGAGAGAAGGTCAAGAGAGGAAGAACAAGTCTTTATGATGAACTTGAAAAGACTTTAAGAGGCAGAAAGAATAGCTTTCAATGAGGAAGCATGAAGCTCTCAGAAAGAAAGAATGTTGGAAACAAGAAACTGAGAACTTGGTTATACAAGCAGGAGCTGCTAAGGCTAGCAGTACTAACATTTTTAGTACTGTTAGCACACCAGCTAAAGCTAGCAGTACTAACCTAGTTAATACTGTTAGCATACCAGTTAGTACTGCCAATCCTCATAAGGGACTATCTCTTTTTGATCTAACAAATCCTGAAGAAAATGATTCAGAAATACCTCCACTTGAGGATATCTATCAAAATTCTACTGATGGTATTTTTACTACTTCATCTTATGATGATGAGGGGTTATGCAGTAAGTGGTTGACTTTACATACTTGGAAACTGTTGTGAAATTTAGTCTATTCCCACATCAATGGATTCACTCATTCATTACTACAGCACTTATTTCTAGGAGATCCACTCAGAGTTCAAACAAGAAGCAAATTGCATCACAGTTCTGGAGCCCATGCTTTTGTTAGCTATGTTCAAAAGAAAAGAATAAATAATCATAAGGACTTCCAGCATTGTTTATTTGCTTGTTTCCTGTCTCGGAATGAACCCAAGAAGATTTCCGAAGCTCTTGAAGATGAAAGTTGGGTTGATGTTATGCAAGAGGAATTGCTGCAGTTTAAGATACAGAAGGTTTGGGTTTTAGTAGATTTGCCTTATGGGAAGAAGGCTATCGGTACAAAGTGGGTTTATCAAAATAAAAAGGATGAAAGAGGAGTTGTTGTCAGAAATAAAGCAAGGTTAGTTGCTCAGGGGACATAGCAAGAGGATTGGATAGGACTATGATGAGTTTTGCTCTGTGGCCAGAATTGAAGCCATTAAGGATCTTTTGGCATTTGCCTATACTTGGGTTTTATAGCTATCAAATGGATGTGAAAAGTGCTCCTTTATGGGAAAATTGATGAAGAGGTATATGTGTCTTAACCACCAGGTTTTCTAGATCTAAATATCCCAGAATAGACAAGTTTGTAAAAGCTCTCTATGGGCTACATCAAGCTCCCAGAGCTTGGTATGCTACTTTATCTACTTTCTTGTTGCAAAATGGCTACAGAAGAGGTGACTATTGACATAACTCTCTTCATAAGAAGGAATAAATGATATCATATTGTTCAAGTCTTATGTGGATGATATCATCTTTGGGTGTCTACACGAAATCTGGTGTGATGAGTTTGAAGCATTAATGAAGAGTAAAGTTTGATGAGTTCAATGGAGAGCTCACTTTCATTTTTGGATTACAGTCAACAGAAGGCTGATGGAATCTTTAGTAGTCTGGATAGTATGTTGCAAAAATTAATGACTGTTTGACTTTGAGCAAATGTTAGATGCTAGTACACCAATTGAGACTCAGAAGCCTTTAGTCAAGGATGAGGAAGCCAGTGATGTGGATGTCCATCTCTATAGGTCCATGATTGGCTCTTTAATGTACTTGACTGCTTCTAGGCTGATAATTATGTAGCAGTCTGTGCTTGTTCTAGGTTTCAAGTAACTCCAAAGACCTCTCACTTAAGTGCTGTGAAAAGAATTTTTAGGTACCTAAAGGGTAAACCCAAACTGGGCCTTTGGTATCCTAGAGAGTCTTCATTTGACTTGGAATCCTACTCAGACAGTGATTATGCTGGTGCAAATCTAGACAGGAAATCCACAACAGGAGGTTGTCAATTTCTTGGCAGAAGACTCATAACTTGGCAATGCAAAAAGCAAACCATTGTAGCCACTTCTACAACAGAAGCAGAATATGTTGCTGCTGCAAGTTGCTGTGGGCAAGTGTTATGGATTCAAAATCAAATGTTAGACTATGGGTTCAACTTCATGAACACAAAGATCTACATTGATAATGAAAGCACCATTTGCATTGTGAAGAATCCAGTATATCATTCGAAGACCAAGCATATTGCAATTAGGCACCACTTTATTAGAGATGCTTATGAGAAGAAACTCATACAGGTGCTTAAGATCCACACAAATGACAATGTAGCTGATCTACTAACCAAGGCATTTGATGTTAGCCGATTTCAGTTCTTGGTTGTTTCAATTGGGATGATAAATCCATAGCTACATTAGTTAAAGGGAGGCAACATAAATGGGTCATCTGTGGATAAAAGAGGTAAAACACACCATGGCAAATCAAACTTGTTCCAAGAAACTTCTAACCCAATGTGCTCCACCTTTCTACCCATCAAGAATCAATCATCATCAAGCAAGCATAGCTAACCGTACCAACAAGTGGTATGTACACTTTCACGCATAAGAAGATTATTCAGATGTTTTGATTATTATATTATTTTCCTCCTTTTTATTTTTTTTTTACCCATTTTCTGCAGGATTCAGGGTAAAGAATTCTCTTGTAAGCATTTTGAAGGACATGAGGATTATGTAGACATCCAAAGTAGTATTTTCAGGTAACATTGGATTGTATGTGTTGATGGTGAGGGAAGTTTGGTAAGAACCACTGAATAGTGAGTCATGTTTAGATGGCTCAGGTAGTGAAGTCTACCTCTGTTTTTAATGTTGTATGGATATATAAATCCATTTTCGATTTAAGAGGAATTAGAGAGTCACTAGGAAGAATTATTGAAGGTACTGAAGCATTCATGATACTTACATTGTTCACTTTTTGGTTGAACAAAGTTAGTACCGACCATATAAAGTTAGTACCGCTAGGCAACATTTGTACCGCTTAAGAGACAATTGGAGAATAATACCGCCAAGGGTACAAAGTGTTCCTTTAGATCACTTTCCTGTAAATAGTTTAACTAGTAAAGTTTTTTCTTTTATGGTTAAAAAGGGCAAACATTTCTCAGGCAAAATAACACCTTTGTTTGATAATATGTTGGTCCAACCAACTCAGGATGAGGGTGCTACCTCAGAAAGACTATCTGAAGAAAAAACCATACCCTCTCCTACTCCCACTAGTGAAGCCCAAATTGAGTCACTGCTCTGAATCATCTTCCTGCTCAACTAGATGGGTACCATTTGTGCAACAACCTGACCTTTCTCCAAGTCTCACCAGTCCTTCACCACACCTCACCATACCCTATTGTTCCTGATTCAATCCCAGAACATACTGGTGAGAATCTTGGAGATCATTCATCCAATGATCAATCCCTTTCAGGGAATGAGGATGCAATGACCCTCCAAAATGTCTATGATCTTTGTATCTCTTTATGTAAACAGGTTTCAGATCAAGCCAAGGAAATTAAACTCTTGAAGGCTAAGATCACAAAGCTCAAAAAGAAAGCTACACCTGTCATCAAACATTTTAAAGCTTATCAAAAGAGAATCTCAAAGGAGCAAAGACAACAAAGGAAGAGTCTCTCAAAGAAAAAGAGGGTGCAGCAAGAGTCTGTATCCAAACAAGGGAGGAAGAATGCAAAAGGAGATGGTAAAGCAAAAGAAAATGCTCAGAGTAAAGGGAGGTCAAAAGAAATGATGGATGAAGACAAAGAGAATGATGAAGTTGGTCTTAGTACTGAAGATGAAGTTAGTACTGCTAAGGAAAGACTTAGTACCGACTCTGAAAAAGTTAGTACCGACAGACCAAAACTTAGTACTGACGATTTCAAAGTTAGTACTGATGAACAAATGGAAAGTACTGATGATCAAGTTGATGCTTCTGAAGAGATCTTTAAAGGTTCTGAAGACCAAGGAGAAGGTACTGAAGAGAAAGTTGAAAGTACCACTGAGCAAAGAGTAGGTACTGAAGAGCAATCTAAGGAAGAAATTGCTACTCAAGCTTCTCAAACATCCACTCAAACACCCACATCTATGACATTTGGTGATGATGAAACAATAGCTACACTTCTCCTCAACATGAGTAAAGCCAAAGCTGTCTCCAAAGAAAAAGAAAAAGGTGTAGAACTGAAGGATGTTGAAGATACTGATAGACCTAGACCTACTTCTACAAGATCAACACTCACTTTAAAGCCTCTTCCAAAAATTGATCCTAAAGACAAAGGGAAGAAGAAGATTGAAGAGGAGGATGAATCTGAAAGTGAAGATGATGATATTCCTCAAGCTGTGAAGAAATTCAAGCAGCTTGAAAATGATGAAGAGTTAGCTAGGAAAGTCCAAGAAGAGTGGGAAGCTGAAGAGGAGAAAAACAAAATTGCTGAAGAAGAAGCAGCAAATGAAGCTCTCATTAAAAACTTTGATGATGTTAAAGCAAGAATTGAGCAGACAGAATACTTGACTGAAAAGCTTAAGAGCAGAACGAGACCGTTCTCTATAGAAGTAAAGAGCTAAATTCCTTCATGATACAATTGCTGCTCAGAGAAAGTTCCTTGCTCAACAAAGATCACAAGCCATAAGAAATAAACCTCCATCCAAGAATTAACTCAGAAATCAAATGATGACCTACATAAAGCATGTGGGAAACTACAAACATGCTGATTTGAAGAGCAAGAAGTTTGAAGACATTCAAGCTTTGTATGAAAAGATTAAGAGATTTAATGAAGATTTATCCTATTACTAGATCTGTCAAGTGAAAGGTTTATCAAGAGGATGAATGCAAAGAGGAGCTGGTTTATCAAACGTGAAGCGGATCAAGAAGAAAAAACCAAAGGAGAAGTCAAGGTAGAGGATAAAGAGACGAGAGTACTAGAAAATAGAAAAAACAAGGTCTAGGAAGAAACATGAAGTCAAGAAAAGAAGATATATTCAAAACACTTCTGAGGTGATAGTGAAAAAGAGATTGATGAACTAAAATTGTATTTATCTTATAGTTCAAGGATGAAGAAAAAGAGTAGAGCTATGAGATTCTTGAGAAAATATCCATCACTGATGGAACAGACAGTGTGTCTTGGAATCCAAAACCACAACCTGATCAAGCTAAAACCCTTGAGATCCATTAATGTGATGTAGGTAACAAGATGCAATGGACAGCTAAAGATACTTTAGTATTTTATTCGGACAGTTTTGTCTTATTTGACAGAGGGAAGATCTATAATGTTGTTTATCAACTGGTAATGGGATAAATACAAGATGAAGATGCCTGAAGTTTTGAAAGAGTTCTTTTGGGGGAGATTTGTGGTTTGTTCAATCCAGATGAACAAGATGAGTTTTGAGCTACACATGTATGGAGGTAATCAATTGGAAATTGCAAAGTTCCTAAGGGAGTACACCTTTTATGACTAATGATGGAATATCATTCACATGCTAAACAGAGAAGTAAGGTATCCTTAAAGAAGGAAATTGTGGTGCAAATGCTAAATCTAAAATTGGAGTCTGAAGAAGAAAGTACGATGGCACTTGGAATTGTACGATTATCAAGAAGGTACTTGCTGATTTAAAATTTACAAGAACATAGGCTGATGGAAGTGAGAAGGGATTGAGTGGTTGGCTACCACACACAATAAATGGTTATCATTCACATGCTTAAACAGGCATAAGAATTGGCTAGTCCACAGAGCAAACGGCTTGGGGGTAAAGACTTCTCAAATCGTTGCATGGTTTACAAATTTACCAAAAATTACAGGGTAATAACTCACCCTTGTTCTTAGTAAAGAGTTGCTAGTCCGTGATCAAACAGTTTTGGTAAGACATACTCAAATTGTTGATAGTTGATAGGTTGCTAAAAAAACTATATGGTTTATCAATGCAACCATGTTATGGCAATGAAGCATTGGTAGTCCAATCACATTACGGTATTTGTATAGAACTAATCAATCCGTTGATGGTTGAAGTTTACCCAAAAAATGTTATGTATTAACTCAACATATTCTTAGATAGAAGGTTAGCTATACCAGAGCAAAGGCTAATGTAAGGAACATCAAATCGTGATGGCTAGTATGTTTGCCAAAAACTTCAAAGCCAAACTTAGTGGATTGTAGGTATCAAGATGTTGCTGTGTAGCTGAAAAGATGTTGCTGAATTGCTGAAAAGACAAGGATGCTGCTAAAGAAGGATAGAGTGTACAAGATTAAGAAATCATGAAGAATGTTTGGATACATCCTCTATGCATTAAAAGAAGATTAAATAACAATCAAGTTCTTAAAGGAATGAAGAAACATGAAGTTAATTGTTTAACATCTCATGTTTTTGAGGATTGTTTAGGATATTAATATTTCTAAACTTAGTTACCGACCTGTACTATTTATGTTAAGTACCGTATTAGTTATACTTAGTACCGACATACAAAAATGTTAGTACTGCTGGTTAGTTTAGTACCGTTAGTTGAAATCCTAGTTAGTAACGTTGAGGAAAGAATATTTAAAGATATTTATGAGATATTTTATAAAAAGAAATGTAAAGCCTATTAGGGTTTCCTTAGTCTATAAAAGGAACATCCCCCCGGTTGGGCATAAGTTAGGCATATATGAGGAGGACGATTACAAATAAAATACATATCTTAGTTCAGGCATCTGTCGATCTTCAACGAAAACTCATTAACAAAGTTGTTATTCAGTTGTTCATTGTTCTTCTTAGTACTTGTGTTAAGATTCCGCATTAATACATAGTATTTATAGTCATTGTTTCTACATAGTCATTTGTATTTATACATCTTAGCTATCATCCTTTATAGGCTACAAAGATCCATTCAGTTAAAGGAACCACAATTATTGTTGTATAATGGATTAAACTAGTGGGATAACACTAACAGTACTAACTATACTGACAGTACTAACATTTGTACTAGCAGTACTAACTAATATAACTAGCAGTACTAACTACTTAGTCTATTTCTTCAGTCTTTAGCAGCAGTATCAATCTTGAACCAGCAGTGTATAACGTAGTACTGGCCGAAGTTAACTCAAAATTCCCAACACAACACTTTAACGAGCAGTGCACCCGGTCAAGATGGAGTTTTGAGGTAAGTAGGGTGTCGAACACTAAGAGTGGAACATTAATCCTATATTCTATTAGTATTTTAATTAGTCTATTTACTGGTTAAACTTATGCTATATACGTTGTCTAATGATATGGGGGTTTTCAGCCTGAGAGACTGGCACAGGTTTGGTGGAAACAAATATCAATTCAATAGACAATAAACACAAAATATGTAAATTAGAGTATTGAAAAGCGGTTACAAGCCAAATGACTATCACAAAATGGTATTAGCCATATTAAATCTAGTTCAATGTTGGTTTGTTTGTTTTAGTGCAATGATTTACTTATCTCGAAGCGGCATATCATTCTTAAGACTTAGGCAGGACATCATCCTAAGACCTAGACACGATTAATCCTGTCACAATTAACGCATCCGCATAAAGCATCATTTAGTTTAATTATAATCTATCTTAGGGAATCAAAGCAGTGGTGATCCTGTTAAAACCCTAGCCCAGCGGGACTTTACCTACTTATTGTTTGACAGTGTTTTATATACTGGTAGTCCACTATTCAAATCTTTATCAGTTAATTAAGAGCATGATTGCTGAAACATAAACGGGTCACCTACCGGTCAAACTAAGCTCATAATTCAAAGAGAAAGACAGAATGTTATTTATGATCCTGTTGGTCCAGTAATATAAAACATGATATGGAGAGCTATCCCGGTATCTAGATTACTTGGTCCTTATCACTAGATCTAGTTGAATGATAGGTCGCATATTCAAACACATAAACAAGTATGTGGTGATAAACATAATTGAACAATCAATGATAAATTAAGAAATCGATTTTAAAACAAACCAAACATTGAGCTTTTATTAAGATGGCTAATACGTGAGGGTATTAGCCCACAACCATTGTAATTATACAACCATAATCAAACATTGAAAATCGAACGATTAAGAGAGTAAAAATTACACGATGTCTTCTCTGGATTCGTGATCAATGCTTGACCTTGATGGATGATCTTCTCTTCTAAAGTTCATCTTCAATGAGTATGGTATAAAGAATATGATATTGCACACTAAAAACTCGTTTTTGAGTCTTCTATTTATAGTGTCTGAAAAAGACTCGATACGCCGTATCTGGCTAGGTCGATACGGCGTATTGGGTTGGATTCCTTGGAGTGTGCGCTACGTTCTTGATCAATCAGTGATATCATTCCCAATTTACTGTATCTTCGAATAGTTATCTTCATGGATACTGAGTATGTAGTCAGAAGGGATACGCCGTATTGGGAATTGGTCAAACGTATTTTCTTGTGAAGTTTAGGCATTGATACGCCGTATCTCTTTTGTTAGATATCTCTTATTGGTTAGAAATCAGCATTCTTCAAATGTCTTCGTTTTAGCTCCAAGTTATGCGCCTTTTAGCTTATCTTTACAAAACAATCCTGAATTAATACATTTATAAACTTTAAAGCAATTAAGTACCAAATAATGCAATAATTATATAAAAGTGGGCAAAACAGATAGGATAAATGATATAATAAAGTGATGTTATTTGATGTCATTAAATATCCCTACACTTGAATCCTACTTGTCCTCAAGTATAGTTTAGAAAAGTTTTTGTGTATGAAAATGTGTCCTAACCGAAGTTAAGGATTTTTTGTTTAAGCACCGTTTTGTCCTAATCACTTATACATAACTAAGCTCCTCACGAAATATGGAAATGAAAACACTCAGATCACTCGACTAATCTAGGGTGCAACATTTAATTGGGACGCTCAATTGCTCGGTCGTGATTAGTTTCATATCATCGGCTTGGCAAGGATACATATCTCCATCGCTAAAGTTAAGGAGAAACAAGTTAAAAGCTAAATTGGATTAAGAAGGCTTAGGGTTGATCATTCAACAGTCTTTCACCATAAGTACCACACCAACAAGGCAGTTGTATCGTACATATCGTATATCTTCAATAAGTCTCTTGTGTATTTCTCTTGACAAATAGAAGTCCATTTGTCATCCTGCTTGATTTGAAATCCAAGAAAGTAAGTGAGTTCACCCATCATACTCATTTCAAATTTCTTTGTCATTAGTTTTTCAAACTGTTTACAAAGTTTAGAATTTGTTGAGCCAAATATGATGTCATCCAACATTAACGCTTGGGACCAATTAGTACATCTCTTTGGTTTTTGTTAATACCCAAATATCTAAGCAAAAACGATATTTATATTTAATGATCTTCATGTTTTGATAATAACAAATTGTTGATAGAAATAATGCTTAAAAACGTTATCAATATTTTTTGACCTCTTTACGTTTTGATAATCACAAAATGTAAAAAAGATTAATGAAAAATTATTCGTAAACAAGTAATTAGTAGTATATTTTCATTTCAAAAATTTAATCACTTAAAGGTATGAATAAATAAATGCTAATGCATTTTATGATCAAAGAATTTTTTATTTAACCTCACATTTTTTTATAAAAATGTCACAAACATTTTTATAACTTTTACAAATCATTTTTAGATTTAAAGAAAGTTTTATTCTATATCAATATTTTGAATTTAAATTTCTCTACTAAAAAGGCTATAAAATGTTATAGAAAACACATCCTCTCTGGAAAAAAAAAAGGGAGCGTCCTGGCATGGCCGGACCCTTTAAATACACGGGCGGTCCCTTTAATTATAAGTGGGTCGGCACCCTAATTAAGGGGACCGGCCAGACAAAAAGGCTTCCCAGTTTCCCTATAAATATTGGAATGTTCCCCCACTGACTTTCTCACCTTTTGCACTCATTCTTTTCTGTCTAAAATCAGTCCACACATTTCCCACAATCCTTTGATCATTTAATCATAAAGCTTTGTTTCCAAGTGATCCAAGCTTTAGATCTCTGTTCAGAGAAGAATACTTACTACCATCAGTAAAGAAGTATTATCAGATTAGTGTGTATCCTTGCACCTATGTTGCAAATCTGTATATATCTTGTAAATCAATTTGTGTATTATTGTGAATAGTGTTGTATCGTGAGTTGTGTATACTTGTGATAAATGTTTGTGGTGATCATTGTAAGCATAGTTAGATCGGGGTGATCTTAGTAAGTAGTGTTAGATTAGTTTGATCAAGGTAGTGTCTAGTTGAAATGAAGTTGTGAAGTGAAGTATAGAAAAGTTGTGAAGGGTAGAAAAGTTGTGAAGTAAAGTTGTGAAGTGTAGAGAAGTTGTGAAGTGAAGTATAGAAAAGTTCTGAAGGGTAGAAAAGTTGTGAAGTAAAGTTGTGAAGTGAAGTTGTGAAGTGAAGTGAAGTTGTGAATCGTTGTGAAGTAGTGTGGTTAGTCGTGTTAGATTGGTTCTAACAAAATAGATCTTCTTGTTCTGCAATATAAACAATTTACGATTCCGGAAGAGGAATCAATAGATAATGCTTTTTCTAGATTTAACACTATTATTACTAGTCTAAAAGCACTTGATGAAGGTTTTTCTAGCAAGAATTATGTCAGGAAATTTCTTAGGGCACTTCATCCTAAATGGCGTGCAAAGGTTACGGCTATTGAAGAGTCAAAAGATTTGACATCACTATCACTCGACGAACTTATTGGAAACTTAAAAGTCCTATGAAGTTATATTAGAAAGATTCTAAAAATCGTCAAGGAAAAGAGAACAAAGTAGATCTCTTGCGTTGAAGGCTAAAAAGGAATCTTGTAATGATGATAGCTCGACCTCCAAAAGTGAAGACAAAGAATACGCCATGGCCGTAAAAGAATTCAAGAAATTATTCAAAAAACGAGGAATATTTGTAAGACAACCACGAGACAAAAGAAAGTCATTTCAAAGAAGTAGAAATGACAAAAATGGTAAAAGTGAAAGAAAATGCTTTAGATGTAGAGATCTAAATCGTCTCATCGGAGAATGTCCAAAGTCGCCAAGAAGCAATAATCAAAGAGCTTTTATTAAAGGAGCATGGAGTGATAGTGGCGAAGATGAGGAAGAAAAGATAAAGATGAAACTGGTCTTGTAGCTCCAGCTCCAATGAGATATGTTAGGAATAACATGGAGTCGACGAGTGGATTAAAAGATAGTGGATGCTCAAACAATGACGGGTACCGAAAGTGTTTTCTACCTACAAAGCGTATAACGGATGGAACATCATTTTCGGAAGCAATTTACGCGGTAACATCATAGGCAAAGGTACGATTTCTCATGACAACCTAATTATTGAAAATGTTGAGCATGTAGAAAAATTAAAATTTAACTTGCTTAGTGTTGGTTAAAATATGTGACAATAAGTGCAAAATCAGTATTTTACCGAACAGCAGCGGAAATAATCAAAGACAATTAGGTCATAGGTAGAGATTTAGGAAAAGAGGGGACTATTATGTGATGAAATAGGAAATAAACCGGAAGATAAAAATATGTCTTGCAACTTAGACGAAACAATCCACTTTATGGCCTTAGGGAGATTAGGGTCATGCAATATTATGCAATTAACTACCAATCGTTAGTTTCTAAGGAATTGATTAGAAAATCTACCTAAACTAAAAATTTGGACTGAATTTTTGTGACGCTTGCAAAATTGGAAAGCAAGCTCATGCTAGTCACAAAGCCAAAAATATAGTATCAACAACTAGATGCTTAGAATTACTACACATGGACTTGTTTGGCCCTTCCGTCGTACGTAGCTATAGAGGAAATCATTATACCTTAGTAATTATTAGTGACAATTATCGATATTAATGGTAGATTTTTAGGAAATAAATCCGAAGCCTACGAAGAGTTTGAAATATTTAGTAAATTGATTCAAAAATAAATTCGGATGTTCCTAGTGTCAATTAGAAACAGCTCATGGTCGGGAATTTGATATTGAAGTAAAATTCGGAAAACTATCTGTGAGTTAAAACGGAATTTCTCATCTAATTCTCGCTCCTCGTACTCTACAATCAAATGGGGTAGTAGAAAGAAAGAACCGCACCTCTATAAGAAATGAGTTATAACCAATGTTAAATGACCAATCTATTCCACAACACATTTTCGGTTGTAAACGCGGTAGATACTTAAACCTACTATAAATGAATTTCCATTAGACATATTTTAGCCAAACAATCCTTAGAGTTGTTAAGAGGGTGGAAAAGCAGATCTTAACTATTTTAAACAGTATTTGGAAGTAAAATGTTTTCATTCTTAGTACAAAAGACTACCTCACAAGTTAACCCAAAGTAATCCGAAGGTGTTTTCCTTGGCTATTCGCAAATAGTAAAACTCTATATATTTCTTAACAAACCAAACAATGAAAGCAAAGAATCCCTGATTGGAAGCATTTTATAACACGAAAAATATTTATATATATATTTATATTTATTATATATATATTTATATTTATTATATATATATTATCTATTATATATATATTTATATATATATATAGAGTATATATTATATTATATAATATAATGGTAAAATTACCAGATTACCCTTGAGGACAAAGGTAAAGAGGAAATTATTCACAAATATATATAGTATAATATAATACGTATATTAACCGGGAAGTATGATTCCCCGGGTCGTTATTCCCCAACGACTTATGAAATTGAATCTAAGTTTGATGCTTGGACAATGATTTGAATTGGAAACAATGGATGATTTGATTAATATTTTACAAATTAAAATTAATTAACATATATTCTAACAATTAAGCTAAGAAAATAAAGGGAAACCAAAATTTAACTAAAAACGCAAAACGGGACCCTTAAACGAAGGTCAAAAACCCTAAATTACTAAAAATAAACCTAACTTAAATTTTTATTTTTAAATGGACTCTATTTGACTAAAAAGTAATTTTAAAGAAAACTAGAACAAAAACGAAGTTAAAATGAGCGTTAAAACACGAAAAACAAGAACGGGAACTAATCCCGTTCTTTAAAAAACGAAATTTTGCAATTTAGACCCTACGAAAGCAAAACTAATTTTCCTATGAACTTTATGATAAAAGAAAATTTTCTAAAAAAGATTTATATTTTTTTGATTATTTTTCTGTTTTTTATGATTTTTTAAAGTTTTTAATGAAAATAAATGTTTAAAAATACTAAACGAGCTATAAAAATTCTAGGAAATTACAGGAAATAGATTACACTACTTAAAACCTAGGAAAAATAAGCTTATAAGCACAGCTTATCAAATAAGCCGCGAAATAAGCTGAAACAACTTAATAGGCTTATAAGGACTAAAAGAGTATAAGAAATAAATTGTGCAAGTCTTATGAAAAAGACCCAAGGGCACAATGGTAGGGAGTGTGGTGTGTGTGTTTATAAAAGGGTTGAGGTGTTGAGGTCGGGGGTTCGAGCCTTGCTCACCCCCGATTTCCACTTCCCCTTTTTTTTATTTTTAAAAACTTATAAAAGCAAAGTTATTAAGCACTTGAAAATAAGCATTTTTAATAAAAGAAACTTTTTGTGAAAAGCACTAAATAAGCTTTTAAACAGCTTATAATACGACAGTAAGTACTTAGCTACTTTTTTTTTGTTTTTCTTAAACAAAATAAGCTAGAAACCTTATTAAGCTAAAATTTAAGACTAAATAAGCTAGAATAAGCTAAACTTGAGCTAAAGAGCTAAATAGACTAAAAATAAGCAACTAAATAAGCTGGAAAACTTATAATAAGCACTTATACAAGACTAAAACCCAAACTGCCTAATTGCTTAGTTTGAGCTTAAAAATAGCTAGCAATTATTTTATTTTTGAAAACTCAAAAGAACAAAGTTGTAAAGGACAACTTTTTAAGTTACTTTAATATAGAAACTATAAGCTGAAACTCAAAAATAAGCTCTCAAAAAGCTTGTGAAAGAGCTGTTTACAGTAACTTGGCTTTTAAGGGCTAAAAACTACTTTTAACTTAAAAGCTTGCACACTACTCAAATTAAACTCAATTTTAAAACTAAAAGCTGCCCTAGATAGCTTATGATACCTAGCAACTAAATTTGATAAGCTAATTAAACTAACAACACTCTAAACTAACTGAATCTAGTGGTATAAAGAGCAAACTCAGGAATTAAGACTTGAAAGCTTAAAAACAACTTAAGCTAAAATACTCAATAAGCAATGACAGAAGCTGAGCTTTTGACAACTTATCAAACTACTTATAAGCTACAAGTTTTAACCATAAAACTAAATTATATAAGCTAAGTATCTAGATTAAGAACCTAAAATCTACTTACTACTGTTTTTGTATTTTTAAGATTTCTGATGAACTTTTAAGCTAAATTAACCTAAGAAATAAGCTAGAATTGTGAAAATAAGCTTTAAGCTACCTTTACCTATATCTAATCTAATAGCTAATTGAATTTTAGATTCTAAATCCTACAAACACAAGCTTAAATGAAGCTGAAAAGATAGCAGTAGTAACTGCTGTTACTACTGCTGATGCAAATGACCAAATGGGCTAGAACCAAATGCAGGAGACCAAGTTGGTTACTCCTGCACTAGACACACTCAATGAGTGTGTTTAAACTTAACACAAGCAAGATCTAAGCCTAATGAGGCTTGGATCAAATTTTTATCAAGCAAAAAAAAGAAAACTCCCCTGGTGCTGAGACAACAAAGTAAGCCTAAAAATGTTATTAAGCTTAAACTAATCCTGCAAACCTTTTTAAAACTTACTTAATTATGAAAACAATGCTGACTAAATTGAAAACACAAAGTAATCTTGACTTTTTGAGGTCAAAACTCTCTATTCCAAACACTCCTTAAAGCTAGACAGATTTTACTAAAACTTGAGAGAATGAAATCTAGTTATTAAAACCTTGATACCAGATAGAAAATAGCTTATTACCAACCTAATGAGCTTATATAAACTAGTAATTAAGACAGAAACACTGATCTAAGAATTAACCTAATATTTTTGGATTTTTAAGAGTTTTAATGAAAATATTTAACCACTAGTCCTATTAAAACTTTGATAAAACTAATCTAGCCTACTAATCCTATACTAATAACCAACTGAAAGAGATTAAAATCAATAATTATTCAATTACTTCTACCAGAACTAACTAAAGAACACTAGCAGTACTAACTCAAGGTTAGTACTGCTTGTTCCAAACACCCCTTAAATTTCTCAAATTCCATTTTTAGCTTTAGAAATTGAATTCTAGATATCCAAACTCAAAAACCAGATAGTAAACAACTCTAAATAAGCCTAATAAGCAATCCTAAACAAACACTAAGCTAGAAACTATAAGCTAACACTAAACTACTTATTTTTGAGTTTTTATTGATTTTTGAAACTAAATGAAGCAAAACTAAATCTAAACTATAAGAATTGAACTAAGATAGCTGAACATACTTATTAAGCTAGAAATCAATCAAATAAGCACAGATAAGCAAGCAGTTTAAACTAAATAAGCAATTCTATACTAGGAATTTAAAACAGAAAAGTAAAAGAGACTTACAAGGAGCTTTAGCTAAACAAAAGCTTAAAATGCTCTTAGAGCTTATCTACTAGCTCTGGCTTATCATTGATAAGCCAGTAAAAGTCCATGGAAGCTCTTCCATTGCTAGCTTCCCTTCCATAAGCTCAAAATCCAATAAGACAAGGTATTAAGCTGTTTTTATAGTTTAAGTAGATTAAATGGCCAATTAAGCTCAATCACAAGCTTAGAGACTTGTGAGAGCTAGAATGAGCTTGTGTGAGCTTATGAGTGACAGTAGCAAACATTTGGCTTATTGAGAATTTTATGACTAAGAACAGATGATTAACACTAAACTTCTGATTTCATTAACTTTCAAAATAGATTACAAAGCTTAAGAAAAGAGATTACAAGGATTTAAAAGAGGAAATTACATGTTTAACTAAAAACTACATAAGCTAATTTAATTTTTTAAAAATTACAAGAAAAGAAGATATGTGTATGTGAACTCAGGCCTCCATTTATAGCATCCAGCTGATCCTTCTAGTACTCTTGGTAGTTACACGCTCCTCTTGATCTCATCCGTACATTCTCTCAATGATTGGAAGAGCAATCTTAGCCGTTGGATCACATCATATCTCACACGGATTGCCAGCTTGGCAATCTGTGATTGAGACAGCTTGTGCTTCTTTTGAGAGTGTATCAAGTGTAAAATGCTTCATTCCTTATGTTTTCATCAATCCAACGTGTCATCTTTTGATGGGATTGGCCAATAGAATGCGTTTGTTGATGTAATCCTTTGCCACGTCACTTATTAACACTTGAATTCCCTTTCTTGACCCTCAATTAGCAAAACCCCTTTGTTTTTAACCCTGGGTAAAATGGGGGAGACGATGAACATTGTTTAACTGTTTCTCCCGCCATTTTTTTACAAGAGGGTGCGTTTGAGTTTGTGTTGACCTGGGTTTTTTTTCTTGTTGACTTGGGCTATGTCATGAAGCAATGAGTTGGGGCTTGGTTGGATTTGTTACCATGAAAAAGTTAAGGGTGTTAACTTTCATTATAAAAGATAACACATTAGGCTTTAGGGCTTTATGAATTTTGTGTGATTATGAGGGACGGGGGGGGGGGGAGATGGTTTGGTAATTTTGAGATTTTCGTCATTTAGTGATTTTAACTAAGGGTTGACTAAGGCTTTGACTTTAGTTGACTTTTTGTCTTTTGAAAACTTTATCCCAGCTTTTTGCGTGCTCTTTAGTTCCCGTGTCCGTGTTTGTCTGGTTTTGGCCGTTTTCTTGTGATTTTTGCTTTATCCGTACCTACACAATAAGAAAGACAAAACAAGCAATATACAAGCATTTTATGCACATTTTTGGTCTTTATTGGGTCATTTTTGATATAAAATAGATATGTGTTTTCACACATATCAGCATCCTACTCATACTTAACTCTATCATTTTTCGTTCTTCGCGAATTTCCGCGAACGCTTAGCCTAAAAGTTAAGGAATAAGCTAGAGCTTAACACGCTCGATCGGGTCAAAATTTATTCTTATTCTACCCAGTAGGAAAGTTAAAATTGTGACAAAACACTTATTTTATTTTTGAAAATTTTAAATTTTTTTTCATTTTTTTAAAAATTTTGCTGGGAAAACGGGGTTACGTGAAAACAACGGCTGCAAGCACAATCAAATCGATAGATTCCCCCATACTAAAACTACATATTTTCCTCAATGTGAGATTCCCTCATACTAATTTCAATACATAATCTTGATATAAAGGGGTCTCTACGCAAATCTAAAGCCGTTTATTAATTATGCTAAAGATAAACGTTAGTCGATAAGATTTTAGGATATCGGATTCCCTAAATAAAGCTAAGGATATGAAGCTCGAATGTATGAATGGACAAAACCATGAACACGAGAGTCTTCAAAATCCGGGCAATCCTGGACAATAAAAATCACAAAACACGAAACACGAGAAAAGAAATGCTAGCCCCCTCACATTTATTGTTAGAAAATAGATACGAAGATAGAAACGCGTGTTTTTGTTAACCGAGTCATGAGCTTTACTCGACCCCGAATTAAGTTATCCATGGGGAAGCAAATGGAAAAGAAAATCTCAATCAAGCTTTCATTAATGTTTGGATAAACATTATAGCACATGAAAGTTCCATCCCAATGAGATGCCACTGGCTCTAAGTGGCGATGCCGGGGTCAAAAATGGTATCTTCATTCCCGCAAAAGAGAAGATATAGAGGAGTAACGGGATATGCGAGAAAAGGAAGAAAGATCCATACAACATATGCCAAGAGAGGAGATTGGTCATTCTCGAATGGTAAATCCACATTTGTTGTAGGAAGAATGTTCTCACGAATCCCGAAGTCAACAATACTAGTCAACTCACCCGGATCGGGCTCACTCTTAAAATAGAAACAATCATACTCTGGTGGAGATATGATGTGAGCAAGTTCATCGACGAACTCCTCATGATAAAATTCACTCCTATCGACAGGAGGAAACGAATCGATCGAAAGATCAAAAATGAACGAATCATATTGAAAAAAATCAGCATGAGTAGTGGTACTGCCACTACTCTTTTCTTCCAAATCAAAGCAGAAAGTTTCAGATTCGGTTAAAGAAATATCAAAGGTGTTAGTCTCCTCTAAGAAAAGGTTAAGAGATGTGGATGAAGACTTTGTCACAAAATCGGAAGATGGAGATGGATTAGAATTCATTGCTTCGATCTTAGCAATGAGAAGATTGATTTTTGATAATTTTTCACGAAGAACATCGTCCTCAATTACTCCATCTTTCGTGGTAACATTCTCCACCACCTCTAAGCTGACGAGCTCAGAATCGGGAGGTGAAGCATCGACATACTCGGTATCCTCACCGTAGGGAGAACCGCCATCACTCGAAGAATAATCATCATTGGAATCGACGATAATCTTATAATGATCTTTGGCTTTAAGAGGGGAAGGATTGTTACAAAGAGGCACATTACACATACTGTCGGGAATACCCTCGGACTCACTTGGGATCGGGACAAGGTTCTCAACACTAGACTTTATTACTTCGTCCAATTCCGTTGCCGGAATAGTGTCAAGATGCTCATCCTCCATTATGAGAGAGTTAACGGGCTCCTTAGTTAATAAAACGGGTGTGATTGCAACACACGGAGGAAGTCCAGAAATAATAATATCTTTCAAGGGAATAGAACTTTCCTCGTCATCGTCATCATCGTAGCAAATAGGAATCTTCCAATATCGATTCTTTAGTGGGGTTGATCTTCCGTAATTCGCTTATCTTCTTCCTTCTTTTGCATATATTGACCAACCATATCACATATGGATGTCATTTGCTCCATAATCTCATTTTAAGAATTGAGAAGCTCATTTTGAGCATTGAAGATTGGATGATTGATGGTATATTGCGGTAGTTGAAATTGGTCAAAGCCGAAAGAATTAGAATCATAGCAAGAATTTTGCTCATGATAATAGTCTTCATTCATCGGTTGACATTGAAAAGTTAGAGGACCCCGCAATTTTACAACAAGGATATTGTGGTTGATAAGCATGAAAATCTTGTGGGAAATTCAAGTTTGATTTGTACACGTTCTGGATAGATAAACGGAACTTGAGGTGTTACAATAGTGACCATAACGGCATCGTCTCCCGCAAAAATCACAAGAATCATAGGAGGTTATGGAGGTAGGTCTGGAAAACGTTATGAGAATCATCAAACAAGTGAGGTTTTGACACGGTTAATGGTACAGGAATTTTCTTTTTTGGATAGCACTTATCGGAGCAAAACTTGCAAAGTTTGTAGGAGCTCATCTAATGGTTTGATTGCTTGTTTTGGATGAGAGGATGATCGGAGCCTTTCGTGTGGAGACAATTATAACAATATGAGCAACTTTCACTCAACATAGACTTACAAGTGAATCGTTGACAAAGATTCATCTAAACGTATCCACACCCTCGCTAACAACAATGTGGTTTAAATTTATGGAGGACTTTGTGATGGAATTTTCAACGGGGTCTTGTTGACAACAATGGGCTCTGAGGAGCCATTAACATCGTGGTATCATCATCGGATGACTTGTAAGTGTTTAGAAGGTCTTGGTAAATTCCATTTTCATGACAAATTGTAAACCAAACTTCCTTTAATTTCTTTCGCCATAGAGCACATCCTCAACAATACGGACCTTCAACCGGGTTTCCACACTTCACATAATCCTGAGGGGGTCGTTGAGACGAGTCGGGTGTTTTACTAGGATCACGAACGAACTTGTCTATGAGACTTTTTTTAGAACAACCACAAGATTTATTGTACAAAGCTCCACAAGACGAACATTCCATAATCATGAAGAGGGGATTCAAACAATAATCGAATGATGCCATAAGAATTAAACAATTTAGAGGGATAAGAAGAAGAATTAAATTAGAGGGTCGAGAAAATAAGAATTAAATGTTAGGCTCATACCTAACATTTTGTTTAACCAAAGGACCAACAAACTGACCACCATTAGTAGACTTGGACTTACCTTTCCTCTTCTTCTTATTACCCACCGTTTAGAAACCATCATTAGTCTTCTCAACAGTATGAGTAATAACATTAGAAGTAGTGACAATGGAAGGACTCATCACCTTTTTAGGGCAATGGTCATGAACATGACCAAATATCTTACATATATCACACCTGGGCGGCCTCCATTCATACTCAACACGGATAGTCTCTTTGGTGAAACCATCCCCAATGAGTGAGGGAATACCAATAGTAACATCATCCACGAGATCAGCCTCAGAATTAACCTCAATTAAGCATCGAGCAAAACTACTCCTACCCCATGAATCATTACACATGGCACTTGTGTATGAATCAAGCATAACAGGTTTGCCAATAAATGTAGCAATTAAACAGATACCATCCTCTTCAAAAACTTCAAGAGGAACATCATGTAATTTAACCTATATCGAAATACGAGTCAAGTCGTCTTTAAGCAGTTTAGTATCCATCGACCATTTCTTGAGAATGATCAGAGAATTATGGATCAACCAAGGACCACCTTCCAAAACAGCTTCTAAACCAGTCCGTGAATCAAATTTAAAGAAAAAGAAGCCTTTGCTATTCATTATAATCCTTTTCAGCCTATGTTTTGCCCAATTGTTTCTTGCATAGTATTCAACAACTAGAAACGTTGTTCTCTTTCCAATAAAGTAACCATATAAAGTGTGTTCAAACTGTGTACTAAACTTTTTGATAACTTTACGGGGAATAGAGATGTTAACACCATCAAATACATGATTAGCCACCAAAGGACGAAAGTTAAAATTAGCTGTTGGTTGGTCTTTAACACTTGCACCCGCAGCTCCAACATAAGATGTTGACTTGGTATTGATGTCCACAGACTGAACAACAGGGTCACTAGGCGTAGCCTTATCAAACAGACGATCATCACCAATTGGGGTACTCTTTTGCATATTTAAAAGAGTCTCTCACCTATTACAAACAATATCAATAATCTCACTACGTGTTTCCTTAGTTAGCTTTGACTATAAAGCATATTTATACACTTCAAGATCTTTAGTAAATTCATCAATTTCCTTGGGAGAATTGAGGGGCAAGCCAAATAAAGCAGCAACATCATCAATACTGTATATTAGACCATCATTAGGTAGATTTGAAGCACGTTGAGTCTCAATTAATTCACACATAGCACCTAAGGCTTTAATGACTACCTTACGCTTATCATTAGTCATCCCAGATAGTACCTCCTCATGTATACCAGCATAAATATCCTTTATTAACACCTCCAAGTCACCTACCGTAGTAAACGAAACTCTAAAAATAGCAGCAACATCAACATTAGACTGATGTGGAGGCAAAGGAGTAGTAGCGGACACCAAAGGTGATTGAGCACTATCACCTCCCATGTTCGAACCAGTTTTAATTCTGCTAGGGTTCATCGTTGGTTGTGAAACCGAATTTCCATAGCTAGCAGAAACACCATCAGACATTGAATTATGCATTGATTCAGAGTTAGGGTTTCGTAAAACTCTAACCGGTTGCATAATGTGTTTCGTTTCAGCAACTCCATCTTTAATTCTCTTCATACGAGCATCAAGCGCATCTTTATGCTCATAATTAATCGACACATTAATCGCCTCTCTTATTTAAATCTTTATAATTCTCCATAGCCAAACCCAACCAAACGATCACACAAAAAAACTAGCAAAACAAAAAACAAACATACGACGCCTTATGTAAACAACGTGCAGATCCCTAACCGAAAGTTAGGGATCGAAACATTGATAATCCCAACAATCAACCATCCTCCATAATCAGATCAAGTATTAAAGATGAAAATTTAAAGTTCGAAACCCTAAAAATAAAAGCAGCGATTAAAATAAGAAACCATAAATTAAAGAACCCAAAAACGACTGTAATCAAAGTAAAGAGCATGTTTAAAACGCAAGATTCCAAACGTCATCTTGTTCGTGTATTTGTACGTTCACGTTTCTATTAGACTCGCCATATGTGCAGAATTACCGTGCTTAGGTTTCCTACTGAAGATTAATCACAGTAATTAATACGTAGCAAGTATCATCATACCTCAAATTTATGCACGCACACTGCTCCCTGTATGTCAGCCGCCCGCGGCGTGATCCTCTCGCTCAGATTAATCACGAAATTTAGGCCAGAAAAAAAATCGCATGTGTTAGGGTTTTTTGTCCATGAAATCGCTAGAGAGAGTTTTTTGGATACCATCTTGTAATTGTTGAAATTACTTACAAGGAACTTCTTACTAGAAGCATCCTCAGCCATGTACTTGGATTCAAGAGAATCCCACAACTCCTTTGCAGATTCTACGTTCTGTTAATTATCAAACAGGGGGTCGGGCAGTTATGTCGGTTAAGATACGATTAGAAACAGTTGAAATCCTAACAGTCATGACTGTTGGCCAAATGTTGTGTCTGTAGGGTTTTGGTGGGAAAAACGGGTATTTGAAAAGGGCTCTGTCTCTTGACCCCGCAAGGGGGCGCGACCCCCTTGACCCTTGTATTTTCTGTCATTGTCGAGTTCATATTAGTTCAACGAGTGTGCACTCCACACTTCTCTAACTCCTATCCGAGCCGAATATGAAATCTCATCGGTCTCGAATAAATCGCAATTATCTAAACTAGTTAATGACACTAAAATCACCAACAAGTAGACGTGAGAGTTGAATTTTGTAACTTAGGGTGCTCATCTCCATACTTGTTTTTGTGTTGTGTTGTTTTGTGAGTTAATATTCTTAGCTTCTTGTTCTAGTCTTTATCCATTATTGAAATATTAATGTCGTTAAAAAAACTAATTCTTGGAATGGCTTTTGTCGAAAAAGACTAAGCCAAAGCAATTTCCATTATCAATGTGGATCTATGTAATGGTATGGACCTAAAGCAATCGCTTGAGGAAGACAAGCCTCTGGCTTGAAGATGGTAATCGATTTTGGAATTTTGTAAAAAGAATTTGGTTTTCTTTTGATATGTTAATGGCATGGTGACTTCCTTAATGGACTTCTTGATAAATTGATCAACCCATCTTTGTTCTTTGGAGGCCGAAAGAACTATGTTGTTTCAGGTCGGACGCTTGGATTTGAGTCTAATTTATGTTAATCGCGTAAAACAGTGGTTTTGAGGGCATTAAAAATAAAAAAACTAAAAATTAATAAAAATATATATCAAAATGGATGTTGAATTAACGAGCACAAAATTTTGAAAAAAATATGATGAAATTAAATCATAAAAAAATAAATAGATAAAAAGTTAAATATAAAAGTAATTTTTAATTAAGAAGTGACATATGTCACTTTGTTGTTACTAGCATGGTACCCGCGCAAAGCAGCGGTTTCGGAGCCCTAAAAATGAAAAACCAAAACATTAATAAAAATATATGAAAATGGATGTTGAATTAAAGAGCACAAAATTTTAAAAAATATGGTGAAATTAGATTATAAAAAAAATAAATAGATAAAAAAATATTTCAATTTACAAATAAAGATAATTTTTTTCATTAAAAAGTGACACATATCACTTTAAGACGTGTTTCTCTAAAATGAGATGGATAGTCAAGATTGCACATCCTTATCTTAATAGGTTGTTACAAAAGAAATATTTCCATAATAAGCAAGTTTAAAAGTCCAAAAAAAATCGTCTTTTTTTAGGGATTGGCAAATCCTTGTTAACAGATCTATTCTCTCCCTAGCAATGTGATGTGTCGTTGTGTGGTGTATATTTTTATTATTCAAGTTTTAAATTTATATTTTGCCGACTAAACCAAAAACAACACTTTAACGGGCAGTGTACCTGATCGGTGGTAGTTTCGTGGTAAGTAGGGTGTCGAACACTTGAAGCGATGTTAAATCTCTCAATTTATTTATATCTTGGTTATCTAATCTAAATTAATTTTAATCTAAGTCAAACCTATGCTAATCCTATGTTAGTTCTACTCCTAATTCTAACAGGTAAAGGGGGTTTCAGTCTGAGAGACTGGCACGAGTTTGGTTGGTGACTACAATCAATTCAAGACACTTTAACCAACGCAAGCAAATTAACAGAAGATAAAAGAGCGGTCGAGCCTTATGATAGAAAAATGTATTAGCCGTCATTAATCCGATTAGAAGTTGGTTTGTTTATTCAGAGCAATGATTAATATCTCGAGAGGCATATCTTCTAATAATATTGAAGCATTTTGTGTTTTATTCATTGTTCATTGTTTAGTACTGTTTCATTGATTAATACTTCTAGAGTATTGAAGTGTATATTCCGCATACACTTTGATATACAAACAAAGTCTCAACCATTGTTATTTTGGATTCATCCAAGGTAACATACACTTTACAAGGTAAAGAATCGATCAAGGCTTGGGATCAACAAAAATCATCCCTGTGTGTTTTAAATGACATAATTACCCTCCATAATTCATGGTGAGGGATGATTTTTGCCGAACATTTTAGCGCTCAGGGATGATTATTGCCAATAGTATCGGTTAGGGATGATTAGTGCCAAAAAGTACAAACCACAGGGATGATTTTTGCAGTTTACTCTGGAAAAAATAAGCAATAACACCCTCTAGATTAGTATTGTTGGTAGAATAAATGAAAATATTTTAGCTTGCGATTAGTAATTTGTTGCATTCTCTGATAGTTATCAAGGTACATTGCTATATTATATAAAAGTGTGATATTATAATATACCTTGTGTTAGGATCAAAAATATGGTGTCTATATGGAAATTACTCTAGTTTATGTTTAAGTTAAAACACAAGGACTAAAAGTGTAATTAGTCCAAAGTATCCTTGTGTTTTACCTATAAATAGTCCCCTCTAATCAACATTAGAGGGTGAAGCTCACATTTGTAATTTTCCATTCCTTTTTCCATTTTAGTAAAACTTTGAAAATTAGAAAAAGCTCATTCCTCATCATTATGGCTTATTCTTATTTTGAGCTTCCCCGACCTCCCGATATCGTGAATCATGAAACCTCACAAGTGGTATCAGAGCTGTAGGAGTGATTCGTGATGTTTAGCTTATTCTGATCAGCTTATTTGAGCTTATTTTAATCAGATTCGGTCCAATAGCTTATTCAGTCTAGATTTGGCTATTCAGTATATTTTAGCAGTTAGCAGTTCATTCTTTACAAAGCTTAATTGTGCTTTTTTGATATATTTGACTTAATTGGAATTGACTGTTTACGGTTTTATCGTAAGATTTGTTCAATTTTGGTTAGTTATGTGTATTTTTGATATTAACTGCTTATAGAGCAATTTTGGAAGTGGCGTCATTTTCGGATCTGTTCAAACTTCAAATTTCGACGTTGACTTTTCAGGTCAAAACTCGATATTATAACTGCCACTATACCAGATCCGATGGATGCCGAAAATTCTTTTTGTCGAAATTAAAGGGAAGAAAAAGGACATATAATGTTTAACTACTACAAAGACTGATGTACAAATTGCTATTTTTCGGATCTGTATCATTTTCGGTATGACAGTTAGTGTTTACAATTTCAGAAGTCAAAATTTGACGTTGACTTTTAGTCAACATGTCAAATTCGATATCGAAATTGAGTGTACAAGGTTTATCGAAAAAGAAAATAGACAGTGACGAAATAGATCCACAACATTCAACAAATCCACTATCCTAATTCCCATCTCCATCACAGTCAAACAATTACAAACTCAACTACTTACAATATAAACCATGATCCGAAAACAACAAGAAAGACCTCAGTTCGTGTTTGTATTCCCATGGAAACAATCTTTAAAGATCCAACAAACACAACTCATCATTGGTCCAAGTAAAGGAAAAAAAATCCTTTCTTTCACTCTCCGAAAATAAAGAAAGGCTTATAACAAAAGTTGTTATAGTCTTTTCTTTGTTTCGTTCAAGAAACTTCAAAACAAGAAAAAAAAGGCCCCTTACCCGAGACCCTATATCTTTAACATAAAATCAAACACATGCAATTCCTACCCGAGACCTTTACAGATCTTGAAGCCAAAAACCATCACTTCTTTGAGGGATTGTTTCTTGACTTGTTCATAAATAGAAATAAAGAGGATTGCTTATGAGTTTGTTCGAATTGATATGAAGAGATATGAGAAATAAAAGTGATTGACTCTGAGTTTATAGTTTGTATGTTTCTCAAGTGATATAAGGTGGGTCTGGGATTATGATAATTGTAGTGATAAGGTATGGTATGAAGATTGTTATGGGAGGCGAATTTTGTTTTTGGAGAGATAATGATGAAATATGTTGTGTTGTGTGAGAGGAAAATGAAAAGCGACTATGAGAATATGATAGGGTTTGGTGTGTGTCTGACCTAACAACTATCTGTTACAATGTTATATGTTTGGAATTAGGCTTTGATATTCACGAATATGATTGTGTTGCAAAATGGGCCGAGTATACGGTATTAAGTGATATGGGCTGAAATGTTGACTATCATTCGGTGGTGGACTGAATTATATACATTTTGGGCTGAATATATTATTTGGATTACATTTGTTATATCCGAATATTGGAATTTTTGAGCTTAAAATGCTATATGGCCGTATGTAGAAAGCAATTGTTTCTCGGAAACAAAAACATCACTTATTGCTTAAAAATGATCCAGATAAAAGATTCACAAAAACCGTTCAAAAGGCTAGTCTCGGGATTTAATCGCAAGAATTGATTACGGGGATGATTCGTTATCATTTATTTGAAGTTGAAGTGGAATTTCACGGGTGCGTGTACTTATCATATCTTAAAAGTCGGGGTTGGTTGGATGATGACTTTTAAAGATAACTTGTTCGAGCTTATAACCGGTGTTGATGAAAACTTGTCAAATTTAGCAGTGTGTGATCTATAAACGCAGAAGTTGGTGCTCAATGCGCACATTTGCTATAACTTGAAGGAGTTACATTGTAGTGCCCAGTGTCTCACATAGTTGAGGATTTGTCAAGAGACTTAGGTCTACTTATACTTCAAGGAATTACGTTGTAGTATTCAGTGTAAGTTTAGAGTCTCGTGGATAACATTTTCTCCATCAGTAATCATTACAAAAAGCCGACAGAATACAAGGTTGGAATTGAATAAGTCTGAGGAGAAGCGACTTCACACATGACTTCTCTATCGAACATTCGGGCATAACCGAATTATGATTATTTCGATGGTCATCGGATATAATCAGGGGGAAAAGTGTTCGATAGATGCAACAACCAGGGGGAAGAAATGTGTACATCCGGGACTTAATTGACTTTGGTGTATACAACATAGTGCAACAACTGGGGGGAAGAAATGTGTACATCCAGGACTTAATTGACTTTGGTGTATACAACATCCAGGACTTAATTGACTTGGAGTTTCTTTCTTCTATAAGTTGTTTGTGTGAAGTATGTGCATGTTCCCCTGAGTGGATTGGCTACTAATCAGCAACGAAGAAGTCAGATTTGCTGCTAAGTGTGGTTTACTTCTTCTTTTACAAATTCCGCTGCGAGCTTAAACCGATATAGTTAGAAGATTTGTCAACTACATCAAAGTGTCATATTTGCTTCGAATGGCTATCTATTTGGGGGGGACAGTTGAATTGCTTAAAGACATGCGATATGAACTGGGGGAAGTCAACTCAGTTTATACGGATTACATTGTATTCTCTACAAGTGAAGGAATGATTCAAGCTAAAGTACATGTTGAAGACAAAGCAAACTGCATATATCTTTAGCTATTTGAACTTGTAGGATACATTGTAAGTAATTCCATATGCCACCATATTGGGGGAAGATTGTTAGGATCAAAAATATGGTGTTTATATGGAAATTACTCTAGTTTATGTTTAAGTTAAAACACAAGGACTAAAAGTGTAATTAGTCCAAAGTGTCCTTGTGTTTTACCTATAAATACTCCCCTCTAATCAACATTAGAGGGTGAAGCTCACATTTGTAATTTTCCATTCCTTTTTTCCATTTTAATAAAACTTTGAAAATTAGAAAAAGCTCTCTCCTCATCATTATGGCTTATTCTTATTTTGAGCTTCCCCGACCTCCCAAGATCATGAATCATGAAACCTCACACCTTGATAACTATGAGAAAATAAAACGGATGAGGTTTTTCCAAGTTGAGTTTACCTAGGGAGTGGGAGGGTGACACAGATGTAAGATCTAAGCTGTATGCTGTAAGCTGTAAACTGTAAAGCTGTTAAAATGAACGACAAGCTGTATACTTTTTTTAATAAAAGTGTTGGGTAAATTAGCTGTTGACTGTAATTATAAGATATAAAATGACTTAAAAGGACATATTTAAATAGATTATATTATGGTTAGAGGGTATAACAATAATTTATAGACTTAACAGCTACTTGTTTAAAATAAAAGTTTAAAGTTGATGCATCCAAACAGAGCTATTTATTCTGGACGAGATTATTATTGTAACAAAAATCTTACAGCTCTAAAAAAGCTTCAAAAAAGCTCTTGCTAAACAGGCCCCTAGTCCGTCCCTGCCCGAAGATGTTTATCTAGTGAGGTTTGACCTCTTGTGAGGACATTTGCCCATTAAACCATCTTGGTGATGGTTGATAGCTATCAAAAAATGCAACAAATTTTAATTTGTATCTGTCTAAAATACATATCTACATTGTTATATAGTGGAAGGGTTAGTATACGGTCTATGGTATCCGTTTAAAAAACATGCTTCTTGGTTGTATATTTTAGTTTTATCCGGTGAATGTATGCATATAATTCCATTTTTATCTTCTTGTTTTAATTTTTAGGGCTATTGGGATATCAAGACAATAACTAAATGTCGTTAACAGAAGAACAAGGCCATTACCAAGGCAGAGGTCACTAGGTGAGACCGATATTATGCAGTGGCGTGTAAGGTATAGCATGTAAATATGTACAACATTGATTGATTTAGTTGCTTTGAAATTTGTTTGATGATGTGAATTTATGAATATATACAGCATATATGAGAAAAACATGCGGGTTGTACCTTGTCCTATCAGAAGGCATGTTAAGCAGGTATATAACTTGCACAATATTAATCATTTCCACTTGTTAAAAACAAGCAATTTGGATTTACTTTAGTTAAATGATAAGCCTGATAAATGAAGCTTCATCCGGTAGCAGATAAGCCCCTAAATTAGCTTAAACCAAACCCTCTTAATATATAGTAAGTGAGTTATCATTTTGTGCTATGGAACGATGTATAAGGTCACATTTTCCTGAATGTGATATTAGGATTGATTTTTGTATGTTGTTATGTGACTTGTGTAGGATTGTGTGAAAGTCTGTGTCTAATATTATTGATATCAAAAGTATATATACATGAGTGTAGACTATTCTAGATGTGGGTTTGAGCCCATTACAAAGTACACACTAAATTACAAGCTAACACTCCCCCGCAGTTAGAGCGGGAGGACACCGGATGCTCAAACTGGAGCGAAACTCTTCAAATAAAGCTGACGGCAATCCCTTGGTGAAAATATCTGCAAACTAATAACGAGAAGGTACATGAAGCACTCGAACTTGACCAGCAGCAACCAAATCAGGAACAAAATGTATATCAATCTCAATGTGCTTCGTACGCTGATATTGAACCGGATTGCAGGACAGATAAACAGCACTGATATTATCATAGTAGACCAGTGTAGCGGAAGTCAAAGGAGTATGCAACTCACGCAAAAAATTTCACAACCAACAAGTCTCTGCAACAGCATTGGCAACACCACGATACTCAACCTCTGCACTGGAACGAGAAAGCATCAGCTGGCGCTTTAAGGACCAAGAGAATAAGTTGTTGCCAAGAAAAACACAATAACCTGAAGTCGACCTCCGAGTAGTTGGACAACCAGCCAATCAGCATCAGAATAAGCAACCAAATCTGTTGTAGAGGATGAGAATAATTGCAAACCATAATCTAATGTACCACGAACATAATGCAAGTTCCTTTTAAGAGAAGCGAAATGAGGCTCCCGAGGATCATGCATATAAAGACACATCTACAGAACGGCATATGAAATATTCGATCGAGTAAAAGTAAGATACTGTAGAGAACCTGCAAGACACCGATATAGAGTCGGGTCAGAAACCGGATCACCATCACTTCCTAGTTTAGACTCGGTATCAATAGGAGTCCGACTGGGATTACAATTAACCATATACGCCATGTCGAGAATCTCAACAGCGTATTTCTTTTGAGATAAAAACAACCCTGAAGAATCACGTGAAACAGATATACCCAGAAAATAATTGAGCGAACCCAGATCAGTCATAGCAAACTCCTGATGTAATGATCTAATAATCTGCTGTATCAAAATCTCAGAAGAAGCGGTAAGAACAATATCATCAACATATAATAACAAGTAAGCAGTATCAGTCCCCTGTCCGTAGATAAATAAGGAGGAGTCACAACAACTATGAGAAAAGCCAACTCGAGTAATATAAGATGCAAACCGCTGAAACCAAGCTCGAGAAGCCTGTTTTAGCCCATAGAGAGACCGCTGTAATAAACACACATAATTAATCAGGATGAACAGAATCCCAAAATCCAGAAGGTTGATGCATATAAACTGTCTCAGAAAGATCACCGTGTAGAAAAGTATTCTTGACATCGAGTTGATGAATCGGCCAATGTCGAGAAGCATCTAAACTAAGGACAGTCCAAATAGTACCCGGTTTAACAACCGGACTAAAAGTCTCATCAACATCAACCCCCTCTAACTGTGTACTACCATTCGCCATAAGACGAGCCTTGTAGCGACTAAGCGTGCCATCTGCCAGATACTTGTGACGAAAAAGCCACATACAACGCACAATATTGGTATCCGGAGGTCTAGGTACCAAAGTCCAAGTTTTGTTTTTAATAAGCGCATGATATTCATCACGCATAGCATTTTGCCAGTTTGGATCACTAAACACATCACGATAAGATTTTGGTAAAGGAGAAACCGAAGATACATGTAAATTAAGATGCTCAGTGTGATGATTAGTCCCGACACGGAAACGTGTGACTATGGGATGAATCGAAACCGGAAACTTCTAATAAAAAATATACCAGAAATATAACTTTTATTAAAATTGAATTTATCATCAACTTTGATGTTTACAAAACGTCTCCTATTTATACAAAGTGAAAGGGTACGAGTAAAGGTCGTGACCCTTCATGAATAACTACTTTCTAACTATTTTGTTAACTGCCATTTTGTAATTGAATGAAGATACACTTGTTTGATCTATATAAATTGGTAGAAGGACTTGGGGGATACCTAGGTGTCTATTTTGGACAGGAGTTTGGCAAAATTAGTGAGATTCTAGGATTGTCAAAGGAAAATGGAGAAGACATAAAAAATGCTACATTAAATACCTGGATGTTTTCACATCTTACTACAAAACTGAAAGGGTACCACAACAAGAATACAAGGCTATTCTTAAGAAGTCTACAAGGAAAGCAGAGGAAGACAAAGACAGAGATTATCTTATGTCTCATCAATGGGATTTTGGTGAGACTTATGCACCCACAGCAAACATAGCAGTTCAAAAGGGAAAAGAAAAATTGGAGCATTTTGGAGTCAAGTTAGAAGACACAAAAGATGGAGAAGACAATCAACCATAACCAATTTCATCACACTACACTAGAAGCCAGAACCTACAAGAAAAGATCATAGAACCATCAACCTCAAGAAAATCAGACATTGGAGATTCAGGAAGTAATACAAGTGATGACTTTACCATCATCACTTGAAAATCAAGCAAGGAGCAAGTATCAGAAGGTTTATGATCTTAAAGAGGAGAATGTTGGAAGATTAAGACCATAAAACCTTCTGCTATGTAAATATTAGTCTATATATTAAACTTAGTATATGTTATAAGTTGTGCAGGCCTAATGTGTATGTATTTAAATGGTCTGCACGAATTCTAGAATGGGTCACATGTCCAAATCAGACCCATAAGACAGTTATTTATAGTTAAGTTAGTTATATTACAGTTATGAATGAAAGGGTATATCTGTTGGTTCTAATGAACCATCACAACTCTTCATCATACCTTTTCACATTGTATATATACCTTGTAATTGTTAACAGTTTATTTATTCAAAGATATATAAAGTTTTCTAGCATAATTCTGTCTATTTCCTATTTTTACCCATTTGCATATTGCACCACACAGACTATCCCAAACACCCCTTTCTGTCTACCCTAACATGCCTAATCCGAATCCCTTCTCAAACAACAAGTGGTCAAGGCCTAACACAAGTACCTATGGCCTTAACAACACTTATTACATTAAATATGCTGGTTCCAGGCTGTACATATTCTTTTTGGCAATTGTTCACCTCTTCACCCTTTAAATTTATTAATGGCCAAATGTTATTGATATCTGTTTAATATCTCTCTTGGCAGATTGAACGTGAAGACTCTCTTCTGAAATTCTGGAAGAAATCTTTGAATCCCCTAACCTGGATAGAGATATTACGCCAGGTGTTGGTTGCAGCTGGCTTTGGTTCAAAACGTGACATGTCACTTAAGGAACCTCCCAGTAAGGTAACGAAGATTGTTTGTATAGGTTTCCAGCTTATTGATAATTTGCTATATACAGTTTTCTGAATGGTACCGATTACTCACATAAAGCTGCACGTTTTGAATCACAGGAAGCTGCTTTGATGGCTAGGTACGGCTTAAGACCGGGTACTCT